>CAUEHS010000183.1:0-124000 GCA_958510865.1 Myrrha octodecimguttata | reverse complement strand
ACCCTTACCCTTACCCTTACCCTTACCCTTACCCTTGCTTTTACCCTTAAGCTTACCCATACCCTTACCCTTACCCTTACCCTTACCCTTACCCTTACCCTTACCCTTGCTTTTACCCTTAAGCTTACCCTTACCCTTACCCTTACCCTTACCCTTACCCTTACCCTTACCCTTACCCTTACCCTTGCTTTTACCCTTAAGCTTACCCTTACCCTTACCCTTACCCTTACCCTTACCCTTACCCTTACCCTTACCCTTACCCTTACCCTTACCCTTATCCTTGCTTTTACCCTTAGGCTTACCCTTACCTTTACCCTTACCCTTACCCTTACCCTTACCCTTACCCTTGCTTTTACCCTTAAGCTACCCTTACCCTTACCCTTACCCTTACCCTTAGCTTACCCTTACCCTTACCCTTACCCTTACCCTTACCCTTACCCTTACCCTTACCCTTACCCTTAACCTTACCCTTGCTTTTACCCTTAAGCTTACCCTTACCCTTACCCTTACCCTTACCCTTACCCTTGCTTTTACCCTTAGCTTACCCTTACCCTTACCCTTACCCTTACCCTTAAGCTTTCCCTTACCCTTACCCTTACCCTTACCCTTACCCTTACCCTTACCCTTACCCTTACCCTTACCCTTACCCTTGCTTTTACCCTTAAGCTTACCCTTACCCTTACCCTTACCCTTACCCTTAAGCTTACCCTTACCCTTACCCTTACCCTTACCCTCACCCTTACCCTTACCCTTGCTTTTACCCTTAAGCTTACCCTTACCCTTACCCTTACCCTTACCCTTAAGCTTACCCTTACCCTTACCCTTACCCTTACCCTTACCCTTACCCTTACCCTTACCCTTACCCTTACCCTTGCTTTTACCCTTAAGCTTACCCTTACCCTTACCCTTACCCTTACCCTTAAGCTTACCCTTACCCTTACCCTTACCCTTACCCTTACCCTTACCCTTACCCTTACCCTTACCCTTACCCTTACCCTTACCCTTGCTTTTACCCTTAAGCTTACCCTTACCCTTACCCTTACCCTTACCCTTGCTTTTACCCTTAAGCTTACCCTTACCCTTACCCTTACCCTTACCCTTAAGCTTACCCTTACCCTTACCCTTACCCTTACCCTTACCCTTACCCTTACCCTTACCCTTACCCTTACCCTTACCCTTACCCTTACCCTTGCTTTTACCCTTAAGCTTACCCTTACCCTTACCCTTAACCTTACCCTTACCCTTACCCTTACCCTTACCCTTACCCTTACCCTTGCTTTTACCCTTAGGCTTACCCTTACCTTTACCCTTACCCTTACCCTTACCCTTACCCTTACCCTTACCCTTACCTTTACCCTTACCCTTGCTTTTACCCTTAAGCTTACCCTTACTCTTACCCTTACCCTTACCCTTACCCTTATTCTTGCTTTTACCCTTAAGCTTACCCTTACCCTTACCCTTACCCTTACCCTTACCTACCCTTGCTTTTACCCTTAGGCTTACCCTTACCCTTTCCCTCTTACCCTTACCCTTGCTTTTACCCTTAAGCTTACCCTTACCCTTACCCTTACCCTTACCCTTACCCTTACCCTTACCCTTACCCTTACCCTTACCCTTGCTTTTACCCTTAGGCTTACCCTTACCTTTACCCTTACCCTTACCCTTACCCTTACCCTTACCCTTGCTTTTACCCTTAAGCTTACCCTTACCCTTACCCTTACCCTTACCCTTACCCTTACCCTTACCCTTACCCTTACCCTTACCCTTGCTTTTACCCTTAAACTTACCCTTACCCTTACCCTTACCCTTACCCTTACCCTTACCCTTACCCTTACCCTTACCCTCACCCTTGCTTTTACCCTTAAGCTTACCCTTACCCTTACCCTTACCCTTACCCTTGCTTTTACCCTTGAGCTTACCCTTACCCTTACCCTTACCCTTACCCTTACCCTTGCTTTTACCCTTAGGCTTACCCTTACCCTTACCCTTACCCTTACCCCTGCTTTTACCCTTAAGCTTACCCTTACCCTTACCCTTACTCTTACCCTTACCCTTACCCTTACCCTTACCCTTGCTTTTACCCTTAGGCTTACCCTTACCTTTACCCTTACCCTTACCCTTACCCTTACCCTTACCCTTACCCTTACCCTTACCCTTACCCTTACCCTTACCCTTACCCTTGCTTTTACCCTTAAGCTAACCCTTACCCTTACCCTTACCTTTACCCTTACCCTTACCCTTAACCTTACCCTTACCCTTGCTTTTACCCTTAAGCTCACCCTTACCCTTACCCTTACCCTTACCCTTACACTTACCCTTACCCTGACCCTTACCCTTGCTTTTACCCTTAAGCTTACCCTTACTCTTACCCTTACCCTTACCCTTACCCTTACCCTTGCTTTTACCCTTAGGCTTACCCTTACCTTTACCCTTACCCTTACCCTTACCCTTACCCTTACCCTTACCCTTACCCTTACCCTTACCCTTACCCTTACCCTTACCCTTACCCTTGCTTTTACCCTTAAGCTAACCCTTACCCTTACCCTTACCTTTACCCTTACCCTTACCCTTAACCTTACCCTTACCCTTGCTTTTACCCTTAAGCTCACCCTTACCCTTACCCTTACCCTTACCCTTACACTTACCCTTACCCTTACCCTTACCCTTGCTTTTACCCTTAAGCTTACCCTTACCCTTACCCTTACTCTTACCCTTACCCTTACCCTTACCCTTACCCTTACCCTTACCCTTACCCTTACCCTTGCTTTTACCCTTAGGCTTACCCTTACCTTTACCCTTACCCTAACCCTTACCCTTACCCTTACCCTTAAACTTACCCTTGCTTTTACCCTTAAGTTTACCCTTACCCTTACCCTTACCCTTACCCTTACCCTTACCCTTACCCTTGCTTTTACCCTTAAGCTTACCCTTACCCTTACCCTTACCCTTACCCTTACCCTAACCCTTACCCTTACCCTTACCCTTACCCTTGCTTTTACCCTTAGGCTTACCCTTACCTTTACCCTTACCCTTACCCTTACCCTAACCCTTACCCTTGCTTTTACCCTTAAGCTTACCCTTACCCTTACCCTTACCCTTAAGCTTACCCTTACCCTTACCCTTACCCTTACCCTTACCCTTACCCTTACCCTTACCCTTACCCTTACCCTTACCCTTACCCTTACCCTTACCCTTACCCTTACCCTTACCCTTACCCTTACCCTTACCCTTGCTTTTACCCTTAAGCTTACCCTTACCCTTACCCTTACCCTTACCCTTACCCTTGCTTTTACCCTTAAGCTTACCTTTACCCTTACCCTTACCCTTAAGCTTACCCTTACCCTTACCCTTACCCTTACCCTTACCCTTACCCTTACCCTTACCCTTACCCTTACCCTTACCCTTACCCTTACCCTTACCCTTACCCTTACCCTTGCTTTTACCCTTAAGCTTACCCTTACCCTTACCCTTACCCTTACCCTTAAGCTTACCCTTACCCTTACCCTTACCCTTACCCTTACCCTTAACCTTACCCTTGCTTTTACCCTTAAGGGTAAAAGCAAGGGTAGGGGTAAGGGTAAGGGTAAGGGTAAGGGTAAGGGTAAGGGTAAGGGTAAGGGTAAGCTTAAGGGTAAAAGCAAGGGTAAGGGTAAGGGTAAGGGTAAGGGTAAGGGTAAGGGTAAGGGTAAGGGTAAGGGTAAGGGTAAGGGTAAGGGTAAGGGTAAGGGTAAAGGTGAGGGTAAGGGTAAGGGTAAGCTTAAGGGTAAAAGCAAGGGTAAGGGTAAGGGTAAGGGTAAGGGTAAGGGTAAGGGTAAGGGTAAGGGTAAGGATAAGGGTAAAGGTAAGGGTAAGCCTAAGGGTAAAAGCAAGGGTAAGGGTAAGGGTAAGGGTAAGGTTAAGGGTAAGGGTAAGGGTAAGGGTAAGGGTAAGGGTAAGCTTAAGGGTAAAAGCTAGGGTAAGGGTAAGGGTAAGGGTAAGGGTAAGGGTAAGCTTAAGGGTAAGGGTAAGGGTAAGGGTAAGCTTAAGGGTAAAAGCAAGGGTAGGGGTAAGGGTAAGGGTAAGGGTAAGGGTAAGGGTAAGCTTAAGGGTAAAAGCAAGGGTAAGGGTAAGGGTAAGGGTAAGGGTAAGGGTAAGGGTAAGGGTAAGGGTAAGGGTAAGGGTAAGGGTAAGCTTAAGGGTAAGGGTAAGGGTAAGGGTAAGGGTAAGCTTAAGGGTAAAAGCAAGGGTTAGGGTAAGGGTAAGGGTAAGGGTAAGGGTAAGGGTAAGGGTAAGGGTAAGCTTAAGGGTAAAAGCAAGGGTAAGGGTGAGGGTAAGGGTAAGGGTAAGGGTAAGGGTAAGCTTAAGGGTAAAAGCAAGGGTAAGGGTAAAGGTAAGGGTAAGGGTAAGGGTAAGGGTAAGGGTAAGGGTAAGGGTAAGCCTAAGGGTAAAAGCAAGGGTAAGGGTGAGGGTAAGGGTAAGGGTAAGGGTAAGCTTAAGGGTAAAAGCAAGGGTAAGGGTAAGGGTAAGGGTAAGGGTAAGGGTAAGGGTAAGGGTAAGGGTAAGGGTAAGCTTAAGGGTAAAAGCAAGGGTAAGGGTAAGGGTAAGGGTAAGGGTAAGGGTAAGGTTAAGCTTAAGGGTAAAAGCAAGAGTAGGGGTAAGGGTAAGGGTAAGGGTAAGGGTAAGGGTAAGGGTAAGGGTAAGGGTAAGCTTAAGGGTAAAAGCAAGGGTAAGGGTAAGGGTAAGGGTAAGGGTAAGGGTAAGGGTAAGGGTAAGGGTAAGGGTAAGGGTAAGGGTAAAAGCAAGGGTAAGGGTAAGGGTAAGGGTAAGGGTAAGGGTAAGGGTAAGGGTAAGGGTAAGGGTAAGGGTAAGGGTAAGGGTAAGGGTAAGCTTAAGGGTAAAAGCAAGGGTAAGGGTAAGGGTAAGGGTAAGGGTAAGGGTGAAGGTAAGGGTAAGCCTAAGGGTAAAAGCAAGGGTAAGGGTAAGGGTAAGGGTAAGGGTAAGGGTAAGGGTGAGCTTAAGGGTAAAAGCAAGGGTAAGGGTAAGGGTAAGGGTAAGGGTAAGGGTAAGGGTAAGGGTAAGGGTAAGGGTAAGGGTAAGGGTAAGGGTAAGGGTAAGGGTAAGGGTAAGGGTAAGGGTAAGGGTAAGGGTAAGGGTAAGCTTAAGGGTAAGGGTAAGGGTAAGGGTAAGCTTAAGGGTAAAAGCAAGGGTAAAGGTAAGGGTAAGGGTTAGGGTAAGGGTAAGCTTAAGGGTAAAAGCAAGGGTAAGGGTAAGGGTAAGGGTGAGGGTAAGGGTAAGGGTAAGGGTAAGGGTAAGGGTAAGGGTAAGCTTAAGGGTAAGGGTAAGGGTAAGGGTAAGGGTAAGCTTAAGGGTAAAAGCAAGGGTAAGGGTAAGGGTAAGGGTAATGGTAAGGGTAAGGGTAAGGGTAAGGGTAAGGGTAAGGGTAAGGGTAAGGGTAAGGGTAAGCTTGAGGGTAAAAGCAAGGGTAAGGGTAAGGGTAAGGGTAAGGGTAAGGGTAAGGGTAAGGGTAAGGGTAAGGGTAAGGGTAAGGGTAAGGGTAAGGGTAAGGGTAAGCTCAAGGGTAAATGCAAGGGTAAGGGTAAGGGTAAGGGTAAGGGTAAGGGTAAGGGTAAGGGTAAGGGTAAGGGTAAGGGTAAGGGTAAAGGTAAGGGTAAGCCTAAGGGTAAAAGCAAGGGTAAGGGTAAGGGTAAGGGTAAGGGTAAGGGTAAGGGTAAGGGTAAGGGTAAGGGTAAGGGTAAGGGTAAGGGTAAGGGTAAGGGTAAGGGTAAGGGTAAGCTTAAGGGTAAAAGCAAGGGTAAGGGTAAGGGTAAGGGTAAGGGTAAGCCTAAGGGTAAAAACAAGGGTAAGGGTAAGGGTAAGGGTAAGGGTAGGGGTAAGGGTAAGGGTAAAGGTAAGGGTAAGCTTAAGGGTAAAAGCAAGGGTAAGGGTAAGGGTAAGGGTTAAGGTAAGGGTAAGGGTAAGCTTAAGGGTAAAAGCAAGGGTAAGGGTAAGGGTAAGGGTAAGGGTAAGGGTAAGGGTAAGGGTAAGGGTAAGGGTAAGGGTAAGGGTAAGGGTAAGGGTAAGCTTAAGGGTAAAAGCAAGGGTAAGGGTAAGGGTAAGGGTAAGGGTAAGGGTAAGGGTAAGGGTAAGCTTAAGGGTAAAAGCAAGGGTAAGGGTAAGGGTAAGGGTAAGGGTAAGGGTAAGGGTAAGGGTAAGGGTAAGGGTAAGGGTAAAGTTAAGGGTAAGCCTAAGGGTAAAAGCAAGGGTTAGGGTAAGGGTAAGGGTAAGGGTAAGGGTAAGGGTAAGGGTAAGGGTAAGGGTAAGGGTAAGGGTAAGGGTAAGGGTAAGGGTAAGGGTAAGGGTAAGGGTAAGGGTAAGGGTAAGGGTAAGGGTAAGGGTAAGCTTGAGGGTAAAAGCAAGGGTAAGGGTAAGGGTAAGCCTAAGGGTGAAAGCAAGGGTAATGGTAAGGGTAAGGGTAAGGGTAAGGGTAAGCTTAAGGGTAAAAGCAAGGGTAAGGGTAAGGGTAAGGGTAAGGGTAAGGGTAAGGGTAAGGGTAAGGGTAAGGGTAAGGGTAAGCTTAAGGGTAAAAGCAAGGCTAAGGGTAAGGGTAAGGGTAAGGGTAAGGGTAAGGGTAAGGGTAAGCTTAAGGGTAAAAGCAAGGGTAAGGGTAAGGGTAAGGGTAAGGGTAAGGGTAAGGGTAAGGGTAAGGGTAAAGGTAAGGGTAAGCCTAAGGGTAAAAGCAAGGGTTAGGGTAAGGGTAAGGGTAAGGGTAAGGGTAAGGGTAAGGGTAAGGGTAAGGGTAAGGGTAAGGGTAAGGGTAAGGGTAAGGGTAAGGGTAAGGGTAAGGGTAAGGGTAAGGGTAAGGGTAAGGGTAAGGGTAAGGGTAAGGGTAAGGGTAAGGGTAAGGGTAAGGGTAAGGGTAAGGGTAAGGGTAAGGGTAAGGGTAAGGGTAAGGGTAAGGGTAAGGGTAAGCTTAAGGGTAAAAGCAAGGGTAAGGGTAAGGGTGAGGGTAAGGGTAAGCCTAAGGGTAAAAGCAAGGGTAAGGGTAAGAGTAAGGGTAAGGGTAAGGGTAAGCTTAAGGGTAAAAGCAAGGGTATGGGTAAGGGTAAGTGTAAGGGTAAGGGTAAGGGTAAGCTTAAGGGTAAAAGCAAGGGTAAGGGTAAGGGTAAGGGTAAGGGTAAGGGTAAGGGTAAAGGTAAGGGTAAGCCTAAGGGTAAAAGCAAGGGTAAGGGTAAGGGTAAGGGTAAGGGTAAGGGTAAGGGTAAGGGTAAGCTTAAGGGTAAAAGCAAGGGTAAGGGTAAGGGTAAGGGTAAGGGTAAGGGTAAGGGTAAGGGTAAGGGTAAGCTTAAGGGTAAAAGCAAGGGTAAGGGTAAGGGTAAGGGTAAGGGTAAGGGTAAGGGTAAGGGTAAGGGTAAGGGTAAGGGTAAGGGTAAGCTTAAGGGTAAAAGCAAGGGTAAGGGTAAGGGTAAGGGTAAGGGTAAGGGTAAGGGTAAGGGTAAGCTTAAGGGTAAAAGCAAGGGTAAGGGTAAGGGTAAGGGTAAGGGTAAGGGTAAGGGTAAGGGTAAGGGTAAGGGTAAAGGTAAGGGTAAGCCTAAGGGTAAAAGCAAGGGTAAGGGTAAGGGTAAGGGTAAGGGTAAGGGTAAGGTTAAGGGTAAGGGTAAGCTTAAGGGTAAAAGCAAGGGTAAGGGTAAGGGTAAGGGTAAGGGTAAGGGTAAGGGTAAGGGTAAGGGTAAGGGTAAGGGTAAGGGTAAGGGTAAGCTTAAGGGTAAGGGTAAGGGTAAGGGTAAGGGTAAGCTTAAGGGTAAAAGCAAGGGTAAGGGTAAGGGTAAGGGTAAGCTTAAGGGTAAAAGCAAGGGTAAGGGTAAGGGTAAGGGTAAGGGTAAGGGTAAGGGTAAGGGTAAGGGTAAGGGTAAGGGTAAGGGTAAGGGTAAGGGTAAGGGTAAGGGTAAGGGTAAGGGTTAGCTTAAGGGTAAAAGCAAGGGTAAGGGTAAGGGTAAAGGTAAGGGTAAGGGTAAGAGTAAGGGTAAGCTTAAGGGTAAAAGCAAGGGTAAGGGTAAGGGTAAGGGTAAGGGTAAGGGTAAGGGTAAGGGTAAGGGTAAGGGTAAGGGTAAGGGTAAAGGTAAGGGTAAGGGTAAAGGTAAGGGTAAGCCTAAGGGTAAAAGCAAGGGTAAGGGTAAGGGTAAGGGTAAGGGTAAGGGTAAGGGTAAGGGTAAGGGTAAGGGTAAGGGTAAGGGTAAGGGTAAGGGTAAGGGTAAGGGTAAGGGTAAGGGTAAGCTTAAGGGTAAAAGCAAGGGTAAGGGTAGGGGTAAGGGTAAGGGTAAGCCTAAGGGTAAAAGCAAGGGTAAGGGTAAGGGTAAGGGTAAGGGTAAGGCTAAGCTTAAGGGTAAAAGCAAGGGTAAGGGTAAGGGTAAGGGTTAGGGTAAGGGTAAGGGTAAGGGTAAGGGTAAGGGTAAAGGTAAGGGTAAGCCTAAGGGTAAGTGCAAGGGTAAGGGTAAGGGTAAGGGTAAGGGTAAGTGTAAGGGTAAGGGTAAGGGTAAGGGTAAGGGTAAGCTTAAGGGTAAAAGCAAGGGTAAGGGTAAGGGTAAGGGTAAGGGTAAGGGTAAGGGTAAGGTTAAGCTTAAGGGTAAGGAAAAGGGTAAGGGTAAGGGTAAGCTTAAGGGTAAAAGCAAGGGTAAGGGTAAGGGTAAGGGTAAGGGTAAGGGTAAGCTTAAGGGTAAAAGCAAGGGTAAGGGTAAGGGTAAGGGTAAGGGTAAGGGTAAGGGTAAGCTTAAGGGTAAAAGCAAGGGTAAGGGTAAGGGTAAGGGTAAGGGTAAGGGTAAGGGTAAGTGTAAGGGTAAGGGTAAGGGTAAGGTTAAGGGTAAGGGTAAGGGTAAGGGTAAGGGTAAGGGTAAGCTTAAGGGTAAAAGCAAGGGTAAGGGTAAGGGTAAGGGGAAGGGTAAGGGTAAAGGTAAGGGTAAGGGTAAGGGTAAGGGTAAGCTTAAGGGTAAAAGCAAGGGAAAGGGTGAGGGTAAAGGTAAGGGAAAGGGTAAGGGTAAGGGTAAGGGTAAGGGTAAGGGTAAGCTTAAGGGTAAAAGCAAGGGTAAGGGTAAGGGTAAGGGTAAGGATAAGGGTAAGGGTGAGGGTAAAGGTAAGGGTAAGCCTAAGGGTAAAAGCAAGGGTAAGGGAAAGGGTAAGGGTAAGGGTAAGGGTAAGGGTAAGCTCAAGGGTAAAAGCAAGGGTAAGGGTAAGGGTAAGGGTAAGGGTAAGGGTAAGGGTAAGGGTAAGCTTAAGGGTAAAAGCAAGGGTAAGGGTAAGGGTAAGGGTAAGGGTAAGGGTAAGGGTAAGGGTAAGGGTAAGGGTAAGGGTAAGGGTAAGGGTAAGGGTAAGGGTAAGGGTAAGGGTAAGGGTAAGGGTAAGGGTAAGGGTAAGGGTAAGTGTAAGGGTAAGCTTAAGGGTAAAAGCAAGGGTAAGGGTAAGGGTAAGGGTAAGGGTGAGCCTAAGGGTAAAAGCAAGGGTAAGGGTAAGGGTAAGGGTAAGCTTAAGGGTAAAAGCAAGGGTAAGGGTAAGGGTAAGGGTAAGGGTAAGGGTAAGGGTAAGCTTAAGGGTAAAAGCAAGGGTAAGGGTAAGGGTAAGGGTAAGGGTAAGGGTAAGGGTAAGGGTAAGGGTAAGGGTAAGCTTAAGGGTAAAAGCAAGGGTAAGGGTAAGGGTAAGGGTAAGGGTAAGGGTAAGGGTAAGGATAAGGGTAAAGGTAAGGGTAAGCCTAAGGGTAAAAGCAAGGGTAAGGGTAAGGGTAAGGGTAAGGTTAAGGGTAAGGGTAAGGGTAAGGGTAAGGGTAAGGGTAAGCTTAAGGGTAAAAGCAAGGGTAAGGGTAAGGGTAAGGGTAAGGGTAAGGGTAAGGGTAAGGGTAAGGGTAAGGGTAAGCTTAAGGGTAAGGGTAAGGGTAAGGGTAAGCTTAAGGGTAAAAGCAAGGGTAGGGGTAAGGGTAAGGGTAAGGGTAAGGGTAAGGGTAAGCTTAAGGGTAAAAGCAAGGGTAAGGGTAAGGGTAAGGGTAAGGGTAAGGGTAAGGGTAAGGGTAAGGGTAAGGGTAAGGGTAAGGGTAAGGGTAAGCTTAAGGGTAAGGGTAAGGGTAAGGGTAAGGGTAAGGGTAAGGGTAAGGGTAAGGGTAAGGGTAAGCTTAAGCTTAAGGGTAAAAGCAAGGGTAGGGGTAAGGGTAAGGGTAAGGGTAAGGGTAAGGGTAAGGGTAAGGGTAAGGGTAAGCTTAAGGGTAAAAGCAAGGGTAAGGGTAAGGGTAAGGGTAAGGGTAAGGGTAAGGGTAAGGGTAAGGGTAAGGGTAAGGGTAAAAGCAAGGGTAAGGGTAAGGGTAAGGGTAAGGGTAAGGGTAAGGGTAAGGGTAAGGGTAAGGGTAAGGGTAAGCTTAAGGGTAAAAGCAAGGGTAAGGGTAAGGGTAAGGGTAAGGGTAAGGGTGAAGGTAAGGGTAAGCCTAAGGGTAAAAGCAAGGGTAAGGGTAAGGGTAAGGGTAAGGGTAAGGGTAAGGGTAAGGGTAAGGGTGAGCTTAAGGGTAAAAGCAAGGGTAAGGGTAAGGGTAAGGGTAAGGGTAAGGGTAAGGGTAAGGGTAAGGGTAAGGGTAAGGGTAAGGGTAAGGGTAAGGGTAAGGGTAAGGGTAAGGGTAAGCTTAAGGGTAAGGGTAAGGGTAAGGGTAAGGGTAAGGGTAAGCTTAAGGGTAAAAGCAAGGGTAAAGGTAAGGGTAAGGGTAAGGGTAAGGGTAAGCTTAAGGGTAAAAGCAAGGGTAAGGGTAAGGGTAAGGGTAAGGGTAAGGGTAAGGGTAAGGGTAAGGGTAAGGGTAAGGGTAAGCTTAAGGTTAAGGGTAAGGGTAAGGGTAAGGGTAAGCTTAAGGGTAAAAGCAAGGGTAAGGGTAAGGGTAAGGGTAAGGGTAAGGGTAAGGGTAAGTGTAAGGGTAAGCTTGAGGGTAAAAGCAAGGGTAAGGGTAAGGGTAAGGGTAAGGGTAAGGGTAAGGGTAAGGGTAAGGGTAAGGGTAAGGGTAAGCTCAAGGGTAAATGCAAGGGTAAGGGTAAGGGTAAGGGTAAGGGTAAGGGTAAGGGTAAGGGTAAGGGTAAAGGTAAGGGTAAGCCTAAGGGTAAAAGCAAGGGTAAGGGTAAGGGTAAGGGTAAGGGTAAGGGTAAGGGTAAGGGTAAGGGTAAGGATAAGGGTAAGGGTAAGGGTAAGGGTAAGGGTAAGGGTAAGGGTAAGCTTAAGGGTAAAAGCAAGGGTAAGGGTAAGGGTAAGGGTAAGGGTAAGCCTAAGGGTAAAAACAAGGGTAAGGGTAAGGGTAAGGGTAAGGGTAAGGGTAAGGGTAAGGGTAAGGGTAAGCTTAAGGGTAAAAGCAAGGGTAAGGGTAAGGGTAAGGGTTAAGGTAAGGGTAAGGGTAAGCTTAAGGGTAAAAGCAAGGGTAAGGGTAAGGGTAAGGGTAAGGGTAAGGGTAAGGGTAAGGGTAAGGGTAAGGGTAAGGGTAAGGGTAAGGGTAAGGGTAAGCTTAAGGGTAAAAGCAAGGGTAAGGGTAAGGGTAAGGGTAAGGGTAAGGGTAAGGGTAAGCTTAAGGGTAAAAGCAAGGGTAAGGGTAAGGGTAAGGGTAAGGGTAAGGGTAAGGGTAAGGGTAAGGGTAAAGTTAAGGGTAAGCCTAAGGGTAAAAGCAAGGGTTAGGGTAAGGGTAAGGGTAAGGGTAAGGGTAAGGGTAAGGGTAAGGGTAAGGGTAAGGGTAAGGGTAAGGGTAAGGGTAAGGGTAAGGGTAAGGGTAAGGGTAAGGGTAAGGGTAAGGGTAAGGGTAAGGGTAAGGGTAAGGGTAAGGGTAAGGGTAAGGGTAAGGGTAAGCTTAAGGGTAAAAGCAAGGGTAAGGGTAAGGGTAAGCCTAAGGGTGAAAGCAAGGGTAAGGGTAAGGGTAAGGGTAAGGGTAAGGGTAAGCTTAAGGGTAAAAGCAAGGGTAAGGGTAAGGGTAAGGGTAAGGGTAAGGGTAAGGGTAAGGGTAAGGGTAAGGGTAAGGGTAAGCTTAAGGGTAAAAGCAAGGCTAAGGGTAAGGGTAAGGGTAAGGGTAAGGGTAAGGGTAAGGGTAAGCGTAAGGGTAAAAGCAAGGGTAAGGGTAAGGGTAAGGGTAAGGGTAAGGGTAAGGGTAAGGGTAAGGGTAAGGGTAAGGGTAAGGGTAAGGGTAAGGGTAAGGGTAAGGGTAAGGGTAAGGGTAAGGGTAAGGGTAAGGGTAAGGGTAAGGGTAAGGGTAAGGGTAAGGGTAAGGGTAAGGGTAAGGGTAAGGGTAAGGGTAAGGGTAAGGGTAAGGGTAAGGGTAAGGGTAAGGGTAAGGGTAAGGGTAAGGGTAAGGGTAAGGGTAAGGGTAAGGGTAAGGGTAAGGGTGAGCTTAAGGGTAAAAGCAAGGGTAAGGGTAAGGGTGAGGGTAAGGGTAAGCCTAAGGGTAAAAGCAAGGGTAAGGGTAAGAGTAAGGGTAAGGGTAAGGGTAAGCTTAAGGGTAAAAGCAAGGGTATGGGTAAGGGTAAGGGTAAGGGTAAGGGTAAGGGTAAGCTTAAGGGTAAAAGCAAGGGTAAGGGTAAGGGTAAGGGTAAGGGTAAGGGTAAGGGTAAGGGTAAAGGTAAGGGTAAGCCTAAGGGTAAAAGCAAGGGTAAGGGTAAGGGTAAGGGTAAGGGTAAGGGTAAGGGTAAGGGTAAGCTTAAGGGTAAAAGCAAGGGTAAGGGTAAGGGTAAGCCTAAGGGTGAAAGCAAGGGTAAGGGTAAGGGTAAGGGTAAGGGTAAGGGTAAGCTTAAGGGTAAAAGCAAGGGTAAGGGTAAGGGTAAGGGTAAGGGTAAGGGTAAGGGTAAGGGTAAGGGTAAGGGTAAGGGTAAGGGTAAGGGTAAGCTTAAGGGTAAAAGCAAGGCTAAGGGTAAGGGTAAGGGTAAGGGTAAGGGTAAGGGTAAGGGTAAGCTTAAGGGTAAAAGCAAGGGTAAGGGTAAGGGTAAGGGTAAGGGTAAGGGTAAGGGTAAGGGTAAGGGTAAGGGTAAAGGTAAGGGTAAGCCTAAGGGTAAAAGCAAGGGTTAGGGTAAGGGTAAGGGTAAGGGTAAGGGTAAGGGTAAGGGTAAGGGTAAGGGTAAGGGTAAGGGTAAGGGTAAGGGTAAGGGTAAGGGTAAGGGTAAGGGTAAGGGTAAGGGTAAGGGTAAGGGTAAGGGTAAGGGTAAGGGTAAGGGTAAGGGTAAGGGTAAGGGTAAGGGTAAGGGAAAGGGTAAGGGTAAGGGTAAGGGTAAGGGTAAGGGTAAGGGTAAGGGTAAGGGTAAGGGTAAGGGTAAGGGTAAGGGTAAGGGTAAGGGTAAGGGTAAGCTTAAGGGTAAAAGCAAGGGTAAGGGTAAGGGTGAGGGTAAGGGTAAGCCTAAGGGTAAAACCAAGGGTAAGGGTAAGAGTAAGGGTAAGGGTAAGGGTAAGCTTAAGGGTAAAAGCAAGGGTATGGGTAAGGGTAAGGGTAAGGGTAAGGGTAAGGGTAAGCTTAAGGGTAAAAGCAAGGGTAAGGGTAAGGGTAAGGGTAAGGGTAAGGGTAAGGGTAAGGGTAAAGGTAAGGGTAAGCCTAAGGGTAAAAGCAAGGGTAAGGGTAAGGGTAAGGGTAAGGGTAAGGGTAAGGGTAAGGGTAAGCTTAAGGGTAAAAGCAAGGGTAAGGGTAAGGGTAAGGGTAAGGGTAAGGGTAAGGGTAAGGGTAAGCTTAAGGGTAAAAGCAAGGGTAAGGGTAAGGGTAAGGGTAAGGGTAAGGGTAAGGGTAAGGGTAAGGGTAAGGGTAAGGGTAAGCTTAAGGGTAAAAGCAAGGGTAAGGGTAAGGGTAAGGGTAAGGGTAAGGGTAAGGGTAAGGGTAAGGGTAAGCTTAAGGGTAAAAGCAAGGGTAAGGGTAAGGGTAAGGGTAAGGGTAAGGGTAAGGGTAAGGGTAAGGGTAAGGGTAAGGGTAAGGGTAAGGGTAAGGGTAAGGGTAAAGGTAAGGGTAAGCCTAAGGGTAAAAGCAAGGGTAAGGGTAAGGGTAAGGGTAAGGGTAAGGGTAAGGGTAAGGGTAAGGGTAAGGGTAAGCTTAAGGGTAAAAGCAAGGGTAAGGGTAAGGGTAAGGGTTAGGGTAAGGGTAAGGGTAAGGGTAAGGGTAAGCTTAAGGGTAAGGGTAAGGGTAAGGGTAAGGGTAAGCTTAAGGGTAAAAGCAAGGGTAAGGGTAAGGGTAAGGGTAAGGGTAAGGGTAAGCTTAAGGGTAAAAGCAAGGGTAAGGGTAAGGGTAAGGGTAAGGGTAAGGGTAAGGGTAAGGGTAAGGGTAAGGGTAAGGGTAAGGGTAAGGGTAGGGGTAAGGGTAAGGGTTAGCTTAAGGGTAAAAGCAAGGGTAAGGGTAAGGGTAAAGGTAAGGGTAAGGGTAAGAGTAAGGGTAAGCTTAAGGGTAAAAGCAAGGGTAAGGGTAAGGGTAAGGGTAAGGGTAAGGGTAAGGGTAAGGGTAAGGGTAAGGGTAAGGGTAAGGGTAAGGGTAAGGGTAAGGGTAAAGGTAAGGGTAAGCCTAAGGGTAAAAGCAAGGGTAAGGGTAAGGGTAAGGGTAAGGGTAAGGGTAAGGGTAAGGGTAAGGGTAAGGGTAAGGGTAAGGGTAAGGGTAAGGGTAAGGGTAAGCTAAAGGGTAAAAGCAAGGGTAAGGGTAGGGGTAAGGGTAAGGGTAAGGGTAAGCCTAATGGTAAAAGCAAGGGTAAGGGTAAGGGTAAGGGTAAGGCTAAGCTTAAGGGTAAAAGCAAGGGTAAGGGTAAGGGTAAGGGTAAGGGTAAGGGTAAGGGTAAGGGTAAGGGTAAGGGTAAGTGTAAGGGTAAAGGTAAGGGTAAGCCTAAGGGTAAGTGCAAGGGTAAGGGTAAGGGTAAGGGTAAGTGTAAGGGTAAGGGTAAGGGTAAGGTTAAGGGTAAGCTTAAGGGTAAAAGCAAGGGTAAGGGTAAGGGTAAGGGTAAGGGTAAGGGTAAGGGTAAGGTTAAGCTTAAGGGTAAGGAAAAGGGTAAGGGTAAGGGTAAGCTTAAGGGTAAAAGCAAGGGTAAGGGTAAGGGTAAGGGTAAGGGTAAGGGTAAGCTTAAGGGTAAAAGCAAGGGTAAGGGTAAGGGTAAGGGTAAGGGTAAGGGTAAGGGTAAGCTTAAGGGTAAAAGCAAGGGTAAGGGTAAGGGTAAGGGTAAGGGTAAGGGTAAGGGTAAGGGTAAGGGTAAGGGTAAGGGTAAGGGTAAGGTTAAGGGTGAGGGTAAGGGTAAGGGTAAGGGTAAGGGTAAGCTTAAGGGTAAAAGCAAGGGTAAGGGTAAGGGTAAGGGGAAGGGTAAGGGTAAAGGTAAGGGTAAGGGTAAGGGTAAGGGTAAGCTTAAGGGTAAAAGCAAGGGAAAGGGTAAGGGTAAAGGTAAGGGAAAGGGTAAGGGTAAGGGTAAGGGTAAGGGTAAGGGTAAGCTTAAGGGTAAAAGCAAGGGTAAGGGTAAGGGTAAGGGTAAGGATAAGGGTAAGGGTGAGGGTAAAGGTAAGGGTAAGCCTAAGGGTAAAAGCAAGGGTAAGGGTAAGGGTAAGGGTAAGGGTAAGGGTAAGGGTAAGGGTAAGCTCAAGGGTAAAAGCAAGGGTAAGGGTAAGGGTAAGGGTAAGGGTAAGGGTAAGGGTAAGCTTAAGGGTAAAAGCAAGGGTAAGGGTAAGGGTAAGGGTAAGGGTAAGGGTAAGGGTAAGGGTAAGGGTAAGGGTAAGGGTAAGGGTAAGGGTAAGGGTAAGCTTAAGGGTAAAAGCAAGGGTAAGGGTAAGGGTAAGGGTAAGGGTAAGGGTAAGGGTAAGGGTAAGGGTAAGGGTAAGTGTAAGGGTAAGCTTAAGGGTAAAAGCAAGGGTAAGGGTAAGGGTAAGGGTAAGGGTGAGCCTAAGGGTAAAAGCAAGGGTAAGGGTAAGGGTAAGGGTAAGGGTAAGGGTAAGCTTAAGGGTAAAAGCAAGGGTAAGGGTAAGGGTAAGGGTAAGGGTAAGGGTAAGGGTAAGGGTAAGCTTAAGGGTAAAAGCAAGGGTAAGGGTAAGGGTAAGGGTAAGGGTAAGGGTAAGGGTAAGGTTAAGCTTAAGGGTAAAAGCAAGGGTAGGGGTAAGGGTAAGGGTAAGGGTAAGGGTAAGGGTAAGGGTAAGGGTAAGGGTAAGGGTAAGGGTAAGCTTAAGGGTAAAAGCAAGGGTAAGGGTAAGGGTAAGGGTAAGGGTAAGGGTAAGGGTAAGGGTAAGGGTAAGGGTAAGGGTAAGGGTGAGGGTAAGGGTAAGGGTAAGCTTAAGGGTAAAAGCAAGGGTAAGGGTAAGGGTAAAGGTAAGGGTAAGGGTAAGGGTAAGGATAAGGGTAAAGGTAAGGGTAAGCCTAAGGGTAAAAGCAAGGGTAAGGGTAAGGGTAAGGGTAAGGTTAAGGGTAAGGGTAAGGGTAAGGGTAAGGGTAAGGGTAAGCTTAAGGGTAAAAGCAAGGGTAAGGGTAAGGGTAAGGGTAAGGGTAAGGGTAAGGGTAAGGGTAAGGGTAAGCTTAAGGGTAAGGGTAAGGGTAAGGGTAAGCTTAAGGGTAAAAGCAAGGGTAGGGGTAAGGGTAAGGGTAAGGGTAAGGGTAAGCTTAAGGGTAAAAGCAAGGGTAAGGGTAAGGGTAAGGGTAAGGGTAAGGGTAAGGGTAAGGGTAAGGGTAAGGGTAAGGGTAAGGGTAAGCTTAAGGGTAAGGGTAAGGGTAAGGGTAAGGGTAAGGGTAAGGGTAAGGTTAAGCTTAAGGGTAAAAGCAAGGGTAGGGGTAAGGGTAAGGGTAAGGGTAAGGGTAAGGGTAAGGGTAAGGGTAAGGGTAAGCTTAAGGGTAAAAGCAAGGGTAAGGGTAAGGGTAAGGGTAAGGGTAAGGGTAAGGGTAAGGGTAAGGGTAAGGGTAAGGGTAAGGGTAAAAGCAAGGGTAAGGGTAAGGGTAAGGGTTAGGGTAAGGGTAAGGGTAAGGGTAAGGGTAAGCTTAAGGGTAAAAGCAAGGGTAAGGGTAAGGGTAAGGGTAAGGGTAAGGGTGAAGGTAAGGGTAAGCCTAAGGGTAAAAGCAAGGGTAAGGGTAAGGGTAAGGGTAAGGGTAAGGGTAAGGGTAAGGGTAAGGGTGAGCTTAAGGGTAAAAGCAAGGGTAAGGGTAAGGGTAAGGGTAAGGGTAAGGGTAAGGGTAAGGGTAAGGGTAAGGGTAAGGGTAAGGGTAAGGGTAAGGGTAAGGGTAAGGGTAAGGGTAAGCTTAAGGGTAAGGGTAAGGGTAAGGGTAAGGGTAAGCTTAAGGGTAAAAGCAAGGGTAAAGGTAAGGGTAAGGGTAAGGGTAAGGGTAAGCTTAAGGGTAAAAGCAAGGGTAAGGGTAAGGGTAAGGGTAAGGGTAAGGGTAAGGGTAAGGGTAAGGGTAAGGGTAAGGGTAAGCTTAAGGTTAAGGGTAAGGGTAAGGGTAAGGGTAAGCTTAAGGGTAAAAGCAAGGGTAAGGGTAAGGGTAAGGGTAAGGGTAAGGGTAAGCTTGAGGGTAAAAGCAAGGGTAAGGGTAAGGGTAAGGGTAAGGGTAAGGGTAAGGGTAAGGGTAAGGGTAAGCTCAAGGGTAAATGCAAGGGTAAGGGTAAGGGTAAGGGTAAGGGTAAGGGTAAGGGTAAGGGTAAGGGTAAAGTTAAGGGTAAGCCTAAGGGTAAAAGCAAGGGTAAGGGTAAGGGTAAGGGTAAGGGTAAGGGTAAGGGTAAGGGTAAGGGTAAGGGTAAGGGTAAGGGTAAGGGTAAGGGTAAGGGTAAGGGTAAGGGTAAGCTTAAGGGTAAAAGCAAGGGTAAGGGTAAGGGTAAGGGTAAGGGTAAGCCTAAGGGTAAAAACAAGGGTAAGGGTAAGGGTAAGGGTAAGGGTAAGGGTAAGGGTAAGGGTAAGGGTAAGGGTAAGGGTAAGCTTAAGGGTAAAAGCAAGGGTAAGGGTAAGGGTAAGTGTTAAGGTAAGGGTAAGGGTAAGCTTAAGGGTAAAAGCAAGGGTAAGGGTAAGGGTAAGGATAAGGGTAAGGGTAAGGGTAAGGGTAAGGGTAAGGGTAAGGGTAAGGGTAAGGGTAAGCTTAAGGGTAAAAGCAAGGGTAAGGGTAAGGGTAAGGGTAAGGGTAAGGGTAAGGGTAAGGGTAAAGTTAAGGGTAAGCCTAAGGGTAAAAGCAAGGGTTAGGGTTAGGGTAAGGGTAAGGGTAGGGGTAAGGGTAAGGGTAAGGGTAAGGGTAAGGGTAAGGGTAAGGGTAAGGGTAAGGGTAAGGGTAAGGGTAAGGGTAAGGGTAAGGGTAAGGGTAAGGGTAAGGGTAAGGGTAAGGGTAAGGGTAAGGGTAAGCTTAAGGGTAAAAGCAAGGGTAAGGGTAAGGGTAAGCCTAAGGGTGAAAGCAAGGGTAAGGGTAAGGGTAAGGGTAAGGGTAAGGGTAAGCTAAAGGGTAAAAGCAAGGGTAAGGGTAAGGGTAAGGGTAAGGGTAAGGGTAAGGGTAAGGGTAAGGGTAAGCTTAAGGGTAAAAGCAAGGCTAAGGGTAAGGGTAAGGGTAAGGGTAAGGGTAAGGGTAAGGGTAAGGGTAAGCGTAAGGGTAAAAGCAAGGGTAAGGGTAAGGGTAAGGGTAAGGGTAAGGGTAAGGGTAAGGGTAAGGGTAAGGGTAAGGGTAAGGGTAAGGGTAAGGGTAAGGGTAAGGGTAAGGGTAAGGGTAAGGGTAAGGGTAAGGGTAAGGGTAAGGGTAAGGGTAAGGGTAAGGGTAAGGGTAAGGGTAAGGGTAAGGGTAAGGGTAAGGGTAAGGGTAAGGGTAAGGGTAAGGGTAAGGGTAAGGGTAAGGGTAAGGGTAAGGGTAAGGGTAAGGGTAAGGGTAAGGGTAAGGGTA
Source organism: Myrrha octodecimguttata (assembly GCA_958510865.1). Classification (NCBI taxonomy): domain Eukaryota; kingdom Metazoa; phylum Arthropoda; class Insecta; order Coleoptera; family Coccinellidae; genus Myrrha; species Myrrha octodecimguttata. The sequence continues at coordinate 105,210 of CAUEHS010000183.1, read as the reverse complement.
AGGGTAAGGGTAAGGGTAAGGGTAAGGGTAAGGGTAAGGGTAAGGGTAAGGGTAAGGGTAAGGGTGAGCTTAAGGGTAAAAGCAAGGGTAAGGGTAAGGGTGAGAGTAAGGGTAAGCCTAAGGGTAAAAGCAAGGGTAAGGGTAAGAGTAAGAGTAAGGGTAAGGGTAAGCTTAAGTGTAAAAGCAAGGGTATGGGTAAGGGTAAGGGTAAGGGTAAGGGTAAGGGTAAGGGTAAGCTTAAGGGTAAAAGCAAGGGTAAGGGTAAGGGTAAGGGTAAGGGTAAGGGTAAGGGTAAGGGTAAGGGTAAGGGTAAAGGTAAGGGTAAGCCTAAGGGTAAAAGCAAGGGTAAGGGTAAGGGTAAGGGTAAGGGTAAGGGTAAGGGTAAGGGTAAGGGTAAGCTTAAGGGTAAAAGCAAGGGTAAGGGTAAAGGTAAGGGTAAGGGTAAGGGTAAGGGTAAGCTTAAGGGTAAAAGCAAGGGTAAGGGTAAGGGTAAGGGTAAGGGTAAGGGTAAGGGTAAGGGTAAGGGTAAGGGTAAGGGTAAGGGTAAGGGTAAGGGTAAGGGTAAGGGTAAGGGTAAGGGTAAGCTTAAGGGTAAAAGCAAGGGTAAGGGTAAGGGTAAGGGTAAGGGTAAGGGTAAGGGTAAGGGTAAGGGTAAGGGTAAGCTTAAGGGTAAAAGCAAGGGTAAGGGTAAGGGTAAGGGTAAGGGTAAGGGTAAGGGTAAGGGTAAGGGTAAGGGTAAGGGTTAGGGTAAGGGTAAGGGTAAGGGTAAGGGTAAGGGTAAGGGTAAAGGTGAGGGTAAGCCTAAGGGTAAAAGCAAGGGTAAGGGTAAGGGTAAGGGTAAGGGTAAGGGTAAGGGTAAGCTTAAGGGTAAAAGCAAGGGTAAGGGTAAGGGTAAGGGTAAGGGTAAGGGTAAGGGTAAGGGTAAGGGTAAGGGTAAGGGTAAGCTTAAGGGTAAGGGTAAGGGTAAGGGTAAGGGTAAGTTTAAGGGTAAAAGCAAGGGTAAGGGTAAGGGTAAGGGTAAGGGTAAGGGTAAGCTTAAGGGTAAAAGCAAGGGTAAGGGTAAGGGTAAGGGTAAGGGTAAGGGTAAGGGTAAGGGTTAGCTTAAGGGTAAAAGCAAGGGTAAGGGTAAGGGTAAGGGTAAGGGTAAGCTTAAGGGTAAAAGCAAGGGAAGGGTAAGGGTAAGGGTAAGGGTAAGGTTAAGGGTAAGGGTAAGGGAAAGGGTAAGGGTAAGCTTAAGGGTAAAAGCAAGGGAAAGGGTAAGGGTAAGGGTAAGGGTAAGGGTAAGAGTAAGGGTAAGCTTAAGGGTAAAAGCAAGGGTAAGGGTAAGGGTAAGGGTAAGGGTAAGGGTAAGGGTAAGGGTAAGGGTAAGGGTAAGGGTAAGGGTAAGGGTAAGGGTAAGGGTAAGGGTAAGGGTAAGGGTAAGGGTAAGGGTAAGGGTAAGGGTAAGGGTAAAGGTAAGGGTAAGCCTAAGGGTAAAAGCAAGGGTAAGGGTAAGGGTAAGGGTAAGGGTAAGGGTAAGGGTAAGGGTAAGGGTAAGGGTAAGGGTAAGGGTAAGGGTAAGGGTAAGGGTAAGGGTAAGGGTAAGGGTAAGGGTAAGGGTAAGGGTAAGGGTAAGGGTAAGCTTAAGGGTAAAAGCAAGGGTAAGGGTAAGGGTAAGGGTAAGGGTAAGCCTAAGGGTAAAAGCAAGGGTAAGGGTAAGGGGAAGGGTAAGGGTAAGGGTAAGCTTAAGGGTAAAAGCAAGGGTAAGGGTAAGGGTAAGGGTAAGGGTAAGCTTAAGGGTAAAAGCAAGGGTAAGGGTAAGGGTAAGGGTAAGGGTAAGGGTAAGGGTAAGGGTAAGGGTAAGGGTAAGGGTAAAGGTAAGGGTGAGCCTAAGGGTAAAAGCAAGGGTAAGGGTAAGGGTAAGGGTAAGGGTAAGGGTAAGGGTAAGTGTAAGGGTAAGGGTAAGGGTAAGGGTAAGGGTAAGGGTAAGGGTAAGGGTAAGGGTGAGGGTAAGCTGAAGGGTAAAAGCAAGGGTAAGGGTAAGGGTAAGGGTAAGGGTAAGGGTAAGGGTAAGGGTGAGGGTAAGGGTAAGGGTAAGGGTAAGCTCAAGGGTAAAAGCAAGGGTAAGGGTAAGGGTAAGTGTAAGGGTAAGGGTAAGGGTAAGGGTAAAGGTAAGGGTAAGCCTAAGGGTAAAAGCAAGTGTAAGGGTAAGGGTAAGGGTAAGGGTAAGGGTAAGGGTAAGGGTAAGGGTAAGGGTAAGGGTAAGGGTAAGGGTAAGGGTAAGCTTAAGGGTAAAAGCAAGGGTAAAGGTAAGGGTAAGGGTAAGGGTAAGGGTAAGGGTAAGGGTAAGGGTAAGGGTAAGCTTAAGGGTAAGGGTAAGGGTAAGGGTAAGGGTAAGCTTAAGGGTAAAAGCAAGGGTAAGGGTAAGGGTAAGGGTAAGGGTAAGGGTAAGCTTAAGGGTAAAAGCAAGGGTAAGGGTAAGGGTAAGGGTAAGGGTAAGGGTAAGGGTAAGGGTAAGGGTAAGGGTAAGGGTAAGGGTAAGGGTAAGGGTAAGGGTAAGGGTAAGGGTAAGGGTAAGCTTAAGGGTAAGGGTAAGGGTAAGGGTAAGCTTAAGGGTAAAAGCAAGGGTAAGGGTAAGGGTAAGGGTAAGGGTAAGGGTAAGGGTAAGGGTAAGGGTAAGGGTAAGGGTAAGGGTAAGGATAAGGGTAAGGGTAAGGGTAAGCTTAAGGGTAAAAGCAAGGGTAAGGGTAAGGGTAAGGGTAAGGGTAAGGGTAAGGGTAAGGGTAAGGGTAAGCTTAAGGGTAAAAGCAAGGGTAAGGGTAAGGGTAAGGGTAAGGGTAAGGGTAAGGGTAAGGGTAAGGGTAAGGGTAAAGGTAAAAGGTAAGGGTAAGCCTAAGGGTAAAAGCAAGGGTAAGGGTAAGGGTAAGGGTAAGGGTAAGGGTAAGGGTAAGGGTAAGGGTAAGGGTATGGGTAAGGGTAAGGGTAAGCTTAAGGGTAAAAGCAAGGGTAAGGGTAAGGGTAAGGGTAAGGGTAAGGGTAAGGGTAAGGGTAAGGGTAAGGGTAAGGGTAAGCTTAAGGGTAAGGGTAAGGGTAAGGGTAAGGGTAAGCTTAAGGGTAAAAGCAAGGGTAAGGGTAAGGGTAAGGGTAAGGGTAAGGGTAAGGGTAAGCTTAAGGGTAAAAGCAAGGGTAAGGGTAAGGGTAAGGGTAAAGGTAAGGGTAAAGGTAAGGGTAAGGGTAAGGGTAAGGGTAAGCTTAAGGGTAAAAGCAAGGGAAAGGGTAAGGGTAAAGGTAAGGGAAAGGGTAAGGGTAAGGGTAAGGGTAAGGGTAAGGGTAAGCTTAAAGGTAAAAGCAAGGGTAAGGGTAAGGGTAAGGGTAAGGGTAAGGGTAAGGGTGAGGGTAAAGGTAAGGGTAAGCCTAAGGGTAAAAGCAAGGGTAAGGGTAAGGGTAAGGGTAAGGGTAAGGGTAAGCTTAAGGGCAAAAGCAAGGGTAAGGGTAAGGGTAAGGGTAAGGGTAAGGGTAAGGGTAAGGGTAAGGGTAAGGGTATGGGTAAGGGTAAGGGTAAGGGTAAGGGTAAGGGTAAGGGTAAGCTTAAGGGTAAAAGCAAGGGTAAGGGTAAGGGTAAGGGTAAGGGTAAGGGTAAGGGTAAGGGTAAAGGTAAGGGTAAGCCTAAGGGTAAAAGCAAGGGTAAGGGTAAGGGTAAGGGTAAGGTTAAGGGTAAGGGTAAGGGTAAGGGTAAGGGTAAGGGTAAGGGTAAGGGTAAGGGTAAGCTTAAGGGTAAAAGCAAGGGTAAGGGTAAGGGTAAGGGTAAGGGTAAGGGTAAGGGTAAGGGTAAGGGTAAGCTTAAGGGTAAGGGTAAGGCCAAGGGTAAGCTTAAGGGTAAAAGCAAGGGTAAGGGTAAGGGTAAGGGTAAGGGTAAGGGTAAGGGTAAGGGTAAGGGTAAGGGTAAGGGTAAGGGTAAGGGTAAGGGTAAGGGTAAGCTTAAGGGTAAGGGTAAGGGTAAGGGTAAGGGTAAGCTTAAGGGTAAAAGCAAGGGTTAGGGTAAGGGTAAGAGTAAGGGTAAGGGTAAGGGTAAGGGTAAGGGTAAGGGTAAGGGTAAGGGTAAGGGTAAGCTTAAGGGTAAAAGCAAGGGTAAGGGTGAGGGTAAGGGTAAGGGTAAGGGTAAGGGTAAGGGTAAGCTTAAGGGTAAAAGCAAGGACAAGGGTAAGGGTAAGGGTAAGAGTAAGGGTAAGGGTAAGGGTAAGGGTAAGGGTAAGGGTAAGTGTAAGGGTAGGCTTAAGGGAAAAAGCAAGGGTAAGGGTAAGGGTAAGGGTAAGGGTGAGCCTAAGGGTAAAAGCTAGGGTAAGGGTAAGGGTAAGGGTAAGGGTAAGGGTAGGCTTAAGGGTAAAAGCAAGGGTAAGGGTAAGGGTAAGAGTAAGGGTAAGGGTAAGGGTAAGGGTAAGCTTAAGGGTAAAAGCAAGGGTAAGGGTAAGGGTAAGGGTAAGGGTAAGGGTAAGGGTAAGGGTAAGGGTAAGGGTAAGGGTAAGGGTAAGGGTAAGGGTAAGGGTAAGGGTGAGGGTAAGGGTAAGGGTAAGCTTAAGGGTAAAAGCAAGGGTAAGGGTAAGGGTAAGGGTAAGGGTAAGGGTAAGGGTAAGGGTAAGGATAAGGGTAAAGGTAAGGGTAAGCCTAAGGGTAAAAGCAAGGGTAAGGGTAAGGGTAAGGGTAAGGTTAAGGGTAAGGGTAAGGGTAAGGGTAAGGGTAAGGGTAAGCTTAAGGGTAAAAGCAAGGGTAAGGGTAAGGGTAAGGGTAAGGGTAAGGGTAAGGGTAAGGGTAAGGGTAAGGGTAAGGGTAAGGGTAAGGGTAAGCTTAAGGGTAAGGGTAAGGGTAAGGGTAAGGGTAAGCTTAAGGGTATAAGCAAGGGTAGGGGTAAGGGTAAGGGTAAGGGTAAGGGTAAGGGTAAGCTTAAGGGTAAAAGCAAGGGTAAGGGTAAGGGTAAGGGTAAGGGTAAGGGTAAGGGTAAGGGTAAGGGTAAGGGTAAGGGTAAGGGTAAGGGTAAGCTTAAGGGTAAGGGTAAGGGTAAGGGTAAGGGTAAGCTTTAGGGTAAAAGCAAGGGTTAGGGTAAGGGTAAGGGTAAGGGTAAGGGTAAGGGTAAGGGTAAGGGTAAGGGTAAGGGTAAGCTTAAGGGTAAAAGCAAGGGTAAGGGTGAGGGTAAGGGTAAGGGTAAGGGTAAGGGTAAGCTTAAGGGTAAAAGCAAGGGTAAGGGTAAAGGTAAGGGTAAGGGTAAGGGTAAGGGTAAGGGTAAGGATAAGGGTAAGGGTAAGGGTAAGCCTAAGGGTAAAAGCAAGGGTAAGGGTGAGGGTAAGGGTAAGGGTAAGGGTAAGCTTAAGGGTAAAAGCAAGGGTAAGGGTAAGGGTAAGGGTAAGGGTAAGGGTAAGGGTAAGGGTAAGGGTAAGGGTAAGCTTAAGGGTAAAAGCAAGGGTAAGGGTAAGGGTAAGGGTGAGGGTAAGGGTAAGGGTAAGGTTAAGCTTAAGGGTAAAAGCAAGGGTAGGTTTAAGGGTAAGGGTAAGGGTAAGGGTAAGGGTAAGGGTAAGGGTAAGGGTCCCCAGTAGCACACAATCTTGGCTAAACATTGATTCAATATTGGCCCAATATAGATTCATCGTACATCGAAAAACGAGTATACGCCAATGTTGGCCCAATATCGAAATTTGTGATAAGGCCAATATTGTGAATTAGTATTTTGGCCAATATTGGCCCAATATTGGGATGAGTGGATTGTGCCAATATTGTTTATCAATGGTAATGCCAATATTGGTCCAATATTGGGCATAAGTTATTAGCCAATATTGTAAATCACATTGCTACCAATATTGGCCCATTATCGGGATAAGTGGATTGCGCCAATATTGTTTATCAATGGTATCGCCAATATTGTTCCAATATTCGGCATAGTTTTTTAGCCAATATTGTGAATTAGATTGGTACCAATATTGGCCCAATATCGGGATAAGTGGATTGCGCCAATATTGTTAATCAATGGTTTCGCCAATATTGGTCCAATATTGGGCATAGGTTATAAGTCAAAATTGTAAATCACATTGCTACCAATATTGGCCCAATACCGGAATAAGTGGATTGCGCCAATATTGTTTATCGATGGAATCGCCAATATTGGTCCAATATTGGGCATAGTTTTTTACCCAATATTGTGAATCACATTGTTACCAATATTGGCCCAATATCGGGATAAGTGGATTGCGCCAATATTGTTAATCAATGGTTTCGCCAATATTGGTCCAATATTGGGCATAGGTTATAAGCCAATATTTTAAATCACATTGCTAACAATATTGGCCCAATATCGGGATAAGTGGATTGCGCCAATATTGTTTATCGATGGTATCGCCAATATTGGTCCTATATTGGGCATGGTTTTTTTGCCAATATTGTTAATCACATTGCTACCAATATTGGTCCAATATCGGTGTAAGTGGATTGCGCCAATATTGTTCATCAAACGTATCGCCATTATTGGTGGAAAAGTTCTTTTGGCCAATATTGAAAATTACATTGCTACCAAGATTAGCCCAATATTGAGATGAGTGGATGGCGCCAATATTGTTTATCCATGGTATCGCCAATATTGGTCCAACATTGGGCATAGTTTTTTGGCCAATATTGTAAATTACATTGCTACCGATATTGGCCCAATATCGGGATAAGTGGATTGCGCCAATATTGTTTGTCAATGTATCGCCAATATTAGTCCAATATTGGGAATGGGGTTTTAGCCAATATTGAAAATAACATTGCTACCAATATTGGCCCAATATTGGGATGAGTGGATTGCGCCAATATTGTTTTCCACCGTATCGTCAATATTGGTCCAATATGGGGCATAGTTTTTTGGCCAATATTGTAAATAGCATTGCTACCAATATTGGCCCAATATTGGGATTAGTATATTGCGCCAATATCGTTTATCAATGGTATCGCCAATATTGGGCATAGTTTCTTGGCCAATATTGTAAATTACATTGCTACCAATATTGGCCGAATATTGAAATGAGTGGATTGCGCCAATATTGTTTATCAATGATATCGCCAATATTGGTCCAATATTTGGTATAGTTTTTCGACAGTATTGTAAATTACATTGCTACCAATATTGGCCCAATAAAGGGACAAGGGGATTATGAGTGTGAATCGTTTTCCTGTGGAACTTCGGTTAATGGCAATTTTTGGAGGCTTGCAATGGACATACTCTAGAAGAATATACTGTAAGATTTCTGAATTCCCTTGAAAAATCGAATACTTTTGGTTATATTATTCCTTTCAGGTTGATTATTTTGGACGATATATCGAAGCATTTTGTACATGTAATAGTAGAATTTCATCTGAACTGATGGGTAAATACATCAATTCTCATGAATTTACCGACTAAGCTTTCCACTGTTTCAGGGGACTTCATTTTGGAGATATTAATCCGAACTGAAAGCTATCCAGATAAGTATTCTGATACTACACAAGCCGAAATTCCGAACAATTTTGATCATCTTATTGTCCAGAGTCTAGAGAAGATATTCAATTTAACGCGTGTTCGAGTCAAAAGAAAATTCTGCAATTTATTCAGGCGATTGGGCCCAGTTAAAACAAATTATTGTATATTAAAAAATAGGAAATCAAGTAACTCAGTATTAATCGAATATTCAGAAATAAATTCATTTATGCTAATTCTGAGGTTATTTCGCACTTACAGAATACTTTCAACGTATTTCACCAATGAAGGTACATAATTCCATAATATAGGTTATTATCTGTGCACAGAAAATTGAGTCACCCTGATCATCACACCTGTTGAGGTTGAACTAATCAATAAATCCTTAAAATAAGTATTAGTTATAATTTACATTTCCAACGAATAAATCTCGAAAAACATTCCCTTGTTATAGCCTCAGTGCCATTTATCGCCCGAGAATGGCTTCCGTCTAACCAGATGCTGTTTTATTGCCCTTTGCTTACATTTCAAGGAGTTGTCGCGTATCATTCTTCGATTCACATTTTATTTTTACATAATATTCCTTTTTGCATCCCGATAGTTGTTCCATCCCATCACTTCCTGATTCATTAGTGTGCAACGAATCTTTTTACGGGCTTCTTTTGGGGAACACGCATCATTATTTCGTCACGATGTCAGTAATTTTCGAATTTTGAGCCAAAATGGGTATCAAACGACTAGGTTGGACTCACTGATGAAGAATCCGTGGTCAAAATTGATTCTGGCGTTCGGCCGTCCTTCCGTCCGTGTGCGCTGTAACTCTCGAAAGGAACTACCTAGAGTCTTGAAATTTTCAGATTTGGTTACGAGCCTGAATATCTCGGTTAAGTTCGTTAATGGGCCAAATCTGCCGAATGGTTTTTGTGCTACAGCCATTTGAAATTTTGATTTCTCAATAACTCGAAAAATATTTATCTGATCGAAAGGAAACTTGGTTGGAAGATGCACAGTGTCAATGGGAAGAATTATCCATGGAAAAATTGGAGAAGAAAATTTTTTTTTTCGAAAATTTTTATATTTCATTGAAATTTCACTGAAATTTCCAAGTCACCATTCCGCACTGTGAACAAGCGCGTAAAACCTGCTGACTTCACGTCAGTGCTTTTCTAGATTTTTTATAGTTAAGGTCGGCCTAACTGCCAAACGTAAAATGAAAAGACATTTAGAGACTTGATTTTTTTTGTTGAACCGGTTCAATTCCGAAAGCTGAATTCGCGAATGGGTGAAACCATCCAATGACGCCACATATATATATATATATATATATATATATATATATATATATATATATATATATATATATATATATATATAATTAATTACAAGAAATTCGACACATTTTTTTTCTCAATATTTCCAAAGATAAATATCAGATGGAACTGAACTTTGAAACACTGTTGTAAAATACTGAATCGAGGTTCTCACCAATTTTATTGAAATCTAATGAAAAGCTTCCGGTTGAAAAATTCTTCAACAAAAATTCCCAAAATATTTGAATACATTTTTACAGTTTTCCACCCCTACGATCCTAACAAAATTTGTCAGTTTTAAGTATTTTTCTACTTACTACATAGTTTGAATCTGTTCGCTTCTGTTCTTCTTGGAATATATGAAATAACCTCAATCTTCCAATATCTCCGAATATAAATATCGGATCAAACTGAAATTCGAAGCGCTGTTTTGAAATATTGATTTCAAGCTTTATCCCAATTTTCAATCTGATCGTGTCGATAGACATCGAGATATTAAGGAAATATTCTGAAAATTTCAAATAACAACGAAATTTCACATATTTTTTTCTTAATACCTCCGGAAATAAATATTAGATCAAATTGAAATTGGAAAAAACTGTTGTAGAATACTCACTTCAAAGTCGGCGCTGAATTTCATCGAAATCTATTCAATAAATTAGAAAAAACAATTGTTTTTTCGATAAATATGTGAATAATTTTCGAAAAACAATTTTTTCTTGGTTCGCGTTAATATATTCTCCGAGTAATTACGAAGTTTCGATGTGGTCGCATATGTTCTTCTCGACATATCCAGGTAATTTCAAACAACGGAATTTGACAATTTTTTTTTCATATATCCCCGAAAGCAAATATCTCAAGTTTAAATTTGAAATTCCGTTTTTGAATATTGATTCCAAGGCCTGTGACGGATTTCATTAAAATCTGATCAAAATGTTCCGAGAAAAAAAATTTTTCCACAAAAATTTCAAACATTTTCGGGTAAACATTTTCTTTAAATTTTTTAACCACTGGATCCATACGAAATTTTGCGGAAGGTTTCGCTTTGGTATCCTTCAACTTATTACGATGTTTCGATCTGATCGCTTTTGTTTTTCTTGATATGTTGAGGAAATAACGTCAAAATTTTTGTCATATTTCTCCGAAAGTAAATATCGTATCGAATTGAAATTTGAAACGTTCTTGTTGGAAGACTGATTCTAAGATATATGTGCCAAATTCAGTTGAAATCTGATCAACACTTTCCGAGAAAAAGAAATTTCCAATGAAAATTTCGAAAATTTTTTAATAATTATTTCTATAAATTTTTTAACAATTAGATCCATACGAAACTCCACACTTATTTGTTTGTTGGTATTCAAGAACTTGTCACGAAATTTCAATTCGATCGAATCAGTTCTCCATGAAATATCGAGAAATTAACCTCAAAATTTCATATACTCCAAAACTGTTTGGTCGATTTGGTCCAATAACGAACTCAGTCGAGATTTTCAGGATCTAAGCCCAACCTGAGAAATTCAAAACTCTAGATCCTTTCTTTCGAAAGGTAGAACGCACACGGCCGGACGGACAGAATCAAATTTGAGTCTAACCTAGTCGTTTGAGACCAATTTCAGCTCAAAAGTCGAGAGTTGCAGACATTGTGACGAGACGATAACGCGTTGTTCCCCAGAACAAGCGCGTAAATACAGTGGACATTACCGAATACATATTCATTCAAACCGTTAAATAAGAAAGTAAAAGGATAGAAAACCATAGGCGAATGAAAAGCTATCTGTGCAAAATGAATCCATTCAATGTAGAACGACAGCATCATTAAGGGGTTACAGGTTCCCTGTAAGTTCAGGTACGATGACGAATGACGACAGAGCGAGCTAATAGCTCTGGGAGCTACTGTATCGTTATAATACAAATTGTATGACAATTGATTAAAACATTTACAGATTGATTGAAGCAAACCCTATCCAAATGATGAATTGAAAAAATAGTTCGAGCTCTGAGCGACAAAAACATCGAAAAACGATAAGTGACAAACCCTTGCAAGGGGCAATAAAATAACATCTGGTAGACGGGTGCCACTTTCGGTTGTCAAATAGCCCTGAGGCAATAACAAGGGAATTATTTCTAAGAATTATTCGTTAGAAATGCAAAATATAACAGATACTTTGTTAGGGTTTATACATTATTTCAATACTATATTCAGGTGCAACGATGAGTGTGACTTAATTTTCTGCGCACAGATAACCCCTTATACGTATTAACCTATAGAAAATAATTTACCTTCATATAGGTGAAATACGATGAGAGTATTCTGTAAGTGCGAAACAAGGTCAAAGTTATATATATATATATTCTTTTGAGAACGAGCATTACAATTCTAATTTTTCCTGAGGTCAAAGTTAGAACAAGTATACTGAATATTGGCGTGCATTGTTCATGTCGTAGAGGAACGATAATTCCATTAACAGTTTAGTTTATATTCGAAATAATTTATGGGATTGAAATAGGTTGGAAATGAGACACTAATTCATTCCTTCAAGCGACGTTTCGCGACTGTTTTGTTGCTTCTTCAAGCTTTTTAATATAGAATACTTATGAATGAATCAACATAGTATAGGATTTCAAAAACTTATTTTCCTACCTCGGAAGCAGTTATTTGAATTGAAACAGTATTTTCATCGATATTGAACCGGAAAGATAAACAAAACTGACATGTGACGTGACGAACATATGAATGAAATCCTGTTCTTCGATTCTCAGATGAATAACTTTTTGGATGAACAGGAACCACTACCACATCAACACATCAACTGTTTCGGAGGTAAGAAAATAAGTTTTTGAATTCCTATACTATGTTGATTCATTCATGTTGTTTCACTAAGTATTCTATATTAGAGAGCTTGACGAAGCAACAAAACAGTACCTAGCGAAAAGTGAAGGAATGAATTCCAATCCCACGAATTATTCTACATATAAAAATGAATGAAAGGAATACGAGATCACAGTCGAGTGTACTTTATATTGTGATAATAAGATATTTTATAGCTGAAATTTGACGTGCCTATCTTTCAAACATTTTTCGTGTCTTTTGAACTATTCATATTTTAGCGTCACAATAGTGACGTCACACGCAAACATTTTAGAAAACAGTTCGTAAAAGTCGAAAACATAAGTTCGAATACTGTTAAATCTTTTATAACTGGTATTTTAGCGCCGTAGCGGTGACACCGGTGACGTCACACGCAATATTACATTCCATTTCAGCGAACTTCTTAATGACGTCATCAGTTCGATGGTCGCCTAAAACGGATTTTTCAGGACCTTCCGTTTTTTGTTGGTTAAAATTGATAATTTTCATCCTCATCAGATTTTGAATGCTATGTTTTCTTGCTCTCTTCAACGCGTGCGGAAATCATTGTAATTGATGAATAATGAAGTAAAAAAAACAAACCTTCTCCAAATTTTGAAGATTCATACTTCCATACATTAATAATCACGAAATTTCACTGAAATGAGTGAAATATCAAATAACGCTGTCTCCTAACTCACACAAGCATAATAATCAGCAGCAATAATAAACCTACCTCTCCTTAACCCGGTTTGAAAAGCTTAATATTCTATTAAAGTGAAAATTTTCCTGAAATACTTATCTAACCAACTAAATCAATATAAAAACAGTTCAGAGTTATTCAGCGTTTGTCGTAATCAAAACAAATACAATGTAATATTACGCATCATAAGCCTGAACTCGTATGGTCATGGGTAGCCCAATGGTAGAGCTTTATACTTGCGGCGCAGATTGTCCGGGTTCTATTCCCGCAGCGGACGATTGGTTGGTGGTGGATTTTTCAGGTTGGTGGTTTCTCGTATTTCTACAGGTAGGTCGTACGTCAGAGTCTCAAGTTGGTGGGTTTCAGGAAGGTCGGTAATGGGCGGTGGTGGTTGGTCATGAGTTTCGTAGTGGGTTGATTCTGTGTGTACTTGAAAAACGCGAATATATTTATAATTTTATTTTTTTACTTTTTGAATATTGGGCCAATATTGGTTTCCAATATTGGGCCAATATTGGTATCCAATATTGGGCCAATATTGGTATTCTATATTTGACCAATGTATATTTCCAATATTGGGCTTATGTTGGTAACCAATGTTGGCCCAATATTGCAAAAGGTCAACATTCTTTATTGGGTCAATATCGGTATTCGATGTTGGGCCAATATAGATATTCAATATTGGGCTTATATTGGTTTCCAATGTTGGCCCAATATTGCAAAAAGTCAACATTCTTTATTGGGCCAATATTGGTATTCGATGTTGAGCCAATATAGATATTCAATATTAGGCTTATATTGGTGTCCAATGTTGGCCGAATATTGCAAAAAGTCAACATTCATTATTGGGCCAATATTGGTATCATATATTGGGCCAATATGGATGTCCAATATTGGGCCAATATGGATGTCCAATATTGGGCTTAAATCGGTATCCAATGTTGGCCCAATATTGCAAAAAGTCAACATTCATTATTGGGCCAATATTGGTATCATATATTGGGCCAATATGGATGTCCAATATTGGGCCTATGTTGGTAGCCAATATTGGCCCAATATTGCAAAAAGTCAACATTCTTTATTGGGCCAATATTGAGAAACTATGTTGGGCCAATATTTTCACAATATTGGCCCAATATTGGTCCAATATTTGTGTGCTACTGGGGGTAAGGGTAAGGGTAAGGGTAAGGGTAAGGGTAAGCTTAAGGGTAAAAGCAAGGGTAAGGGTAAGGGTAAGGGTAAGGGTAAGGGTAAGGGTAAGGGTAAGGGTAAGGGTAAGGGTAAGGGTAAGGGTAAAAGCAAGGGTAAGGGTAAGGGTAAGGGTAAGGGTAAGGGTAAGGGTAAGGGTAAGGGTAAGGGTAAGGGTAAGGGTAAGGGTAAGGGTAAGGGTAAGGGTAAGGGTAAGGGTAAGGGTAAGGGTAAGGGTAAGGGTAAGGGTAAGCTTAAGGGTAAGGGTAAGGGTAAGGGTAAGCTTAAGGGTAAAAGCAAGGGTAAAGGTAAGGGTAAGGGTAAGGGTAAGGGTAAGCTTAAGGGTAAAAGCAAGGGTAAGGGTAAGGGTAAGGGTAAGGGTAAGGGTAAGGGTAAGGGTAAGGGTAAGGGTAAGCTTAAGGGTAAGGGTAAGGGTAAGGGTAAGGGTAAGCTTAAGGGTAAAAGCAAGGTAAGGGTAAGGGTAAGGGTAAAGGTAAGGGTAAGGGTAAGGGTAAGGGTAAGGGTAAGCTTGAGGGTAAAAGCAAGGGTAAGGGTAAGGGTAAGGGTAAGGGTAAGGGTAAGGGTAAGGGTAAGGGTAAGGGTAAGGGTAAGGGTAAGGGTAAGGGTAAGGGTAAGCTCAAGGGTAAATGCAAGGGTAAGGGTAAGGGTAAGGGTAAGGGTAAGGGTAAGGGTAAGGGTAAAGGTAAGGGTAAGCCTAAGGGTAAAAGCAAGGGTAAGGGTAAGGGTAAGGGTAAGGGTAAGGGTAAGGGTAAGGGTAAGGGTAAGGGTAAGGGTAAGGGTAAGGGTAAGGGTAAGGGTAAGGGTAAGGGTAAGCTTAAGGGTAAAAGCAAGGGTAAGGGTAAGGGTAAGGGTAAGGGTAAGCCTAAGGGTAAAAACAAGGGTAAGGGTAAGGGTAAGGGTAAGGGTAAGGGTAAGGGTAAGGGTAAGGGTAAGGGTAAGGGTAAGGGTAAGCTTAAGGGTAAAAGCAAGGGTAAGGGTAAGGGTAAGGGTTAAGGTAAGGGTAAGGGTAAGCTTAAGGGTAAAAGCAAGGGTAAGGGTAAGGGTAAGGGTAAGGGTAAGGGTAAGGGTAAGGGTAAGGGTAAGGGTAAGGGTAAGGGTAAGGGTAAGCTTAAGGGTAAAAGCAAGGGTAAGGGTAAGGGTAAGGGTAAGGGTAAGGGTAAGGGTAAGGGTAAGGGTAAGGGTAAGCTTAAGGGTAAAAGCAAGGGTAAGGGTAAGGGTAAGGGTAAGGGTAAGGGTAAGGGTAAGGGTAAGGGTAAGGGTAAGGGTAAGGGTAAGGGTAAAGTTAAGGGTAAGCCTAAGGGTAAAAGCAAGGGTTAGGGTAAGGGTAAGGGTAAGGGTAAGGGTAAGGGTAAGGGTAAGGGTAAGGGTAAGGGTAAGGGTAAGGGTAAGGGTAAGGGTAAGGGTAAGGGTAAGGGTAAGGGTAAGGGTAAGGGTAAGGGTAAGGGTAAGGGTAAGGGTAAGGGTAAGCTTAAGGGTAAAAGCAAGGGTAAGGGTAAGGGTAAGCCTAAGGGTGAAAGCAAGGGTAAGGGTAAGGGTAAGGGTAAGGGTAAGGGTAAGCTTAAGGGTAAAAGCAAGGGTAAGGGTAAGGGTAAGGGTAAGGGTAAGGGTAAGGGTAAGGGTAAGGGTAAGCTTAAGGGTAAAAGCAAGGCTAAGGGTAAGGGTAAGGGTAAGGGTTAGGGTAAGGGTAAGGGTAAGCTTAAGGGTAAAAGCAAGGGTAAGGGTAAGGGTAAGGGTAAGGGTAAGGGTAAGGGTAAGGGTAAGGGTAAGGGTAAGGGTAAGGGTAAGGGTAAGGGTAAGGGTAAGGGTAAAGGTAAGGGTAAGCCTAAGGGTAAAAGCAAGGGTTAGGGTAAGGGTAAGGGTAAGGGTAAGGGTAAGGGTAAGGGTAAGGGTAAGGGTAAGGGTAAGGGTAAGGGTAAGGGTAAGGGTAAGGGTAAGGGTGAGGGTAAGGGTAAGGGTAAGGGTAAGGGTAACGGTAAGGGTAAGGGTAAGGGTAAGGGTAAGGGTAAGGGTAAGGGTAAGGGTAAGGGTAAGGGTAAGGGTAAGGGTAAGGGTAAGGGTAAGGGTAAGGGTAAGGGTAAGGGTAAGGGTAAGGGTAAGGGTAAGGGAAAGCTTAAGGGTAAAAGCAAGGGTAAGGGTAAGGGTGAGGGAAAGGGTAAGCCTAAGGGTAAAAGCAAGGGTAAGGGTAAGAGTAAGGGTAAGGGTAAGGGTAAGCTTAAGGGTAAAAGCAAGGGTATGGGTAAGGGTAAGGGTAAGGGTAAGGGTAAGGGTAAGCTTAAGGGTAAAAGCAAGGGTAAGGGTAAGGGTAAGGGTAAGGGTAAGGGTAAGGTTAAGGGTAAGGGTAAAGGTAAGGGTAAGCCTAAGGGTAAAAGCAAGGGTAAGGGTAAGGGTAAGGGTAAGGGTAAGGGTAAGGGTAAGGGTAAGGGTAAGCTTAAGGGTAAAAGCAAGGGTAAGGGTAAGGGTAAGGGTAAGGGTAAGGGTAAGGGTAAGGGTAAGGGTAAGGGTAAGGGTAAGCTTAAGGGTAAAAGCAAGGGTAAGGGTAAGGGTAAGGGTAAGGGTAAGGGTAAGGGTAAGGGTAAGGGTAAGGGTAAGGGTAAGCTTAAGGGTAAAAGCAAGGGTAAGGGTAAGGGTAAGGGTAAGGGTAAGGGTAAGGGTAAGGGTAAGGGTAAGGGTAAGCTTAAGGGTAAAAGCAAGGGTAAGGGTAAGGGTAAGGGTAAGGGTAAGGGTAAGGGTAAGGGTAAGGGTAAGGATAAGGGTAAAGGTAAGGGTAAGCCTAAGGGTAAAAGCAAGGGTAAGGGTAAGGGTAAGGGTAAGGGTAAGGGTAAGGGTAAGGGTAAGGGTAAGCTTAAGGGTAAAAGCAAGGGTAAGGGTAAGGGTAAGGGTAAGGGTAAGGGTAAGGGTAAGGGTAAGGGTAAGCTTAAGGGTAAGGGTAAGGGTAAGGGTAAGGGTAAGCTTAAGGGTAAAAGCAAGGGTAAGGGTAAGGGTAAGGGTAAGGGTAAGGGTAAGGGTAAGGGTAAGGGTAAGGGTAAGGGTAAGGGTAAGGGTAAGGGTAAGGGTAAGGGTAAGGGTAAGGGTTAGCTTAAGGGTAAAAGCAAGGGTAAGGGTAAGGGTAAGGGTAAGGGTAAGCTTAAGGGTAAAAGCAAGGGAAGGGTAAGGGTAAGGGTAAGGGTAAGGTTAAGGGTAAGGGTAAGGGAAAGGGTAAGGGTAAGCTTAAGGGAAAAGCAAGGGAAAGGGTAAGGGTAAGGGTAAGGGTAAGAGTAAGGGTAAGCTTAAGGGTAAAAGCAAGGGTAAGGGTAAGGGTAAGGGTAAGGGTAAGGGTAAGGGTAAGGGTAAGGGTAAGGGTAAGGGTAAGGGTAAGGGTAAGGGTAAAGGTAAGGGTAAGCCTAAGGGTAAAAGCAAGGGTAAGGGTAAGGGTAAGGGTAAGGGTAAGGGTAAGGGTAAGGGTAAGGGTAAGGGTAAGGGTAAGGGTAAGGGTAAGGGTAAGGGTAAGGGTAAGGGTAAGGGTAAGGGTAAGGGTAAGGGTAAGGGTAAGGGTAAGGGTAAGGGTAAGGGTAAGGGTAAGGGTAAGCCTAAGGGTAAAAGCAAGGGTAAGGGTAAGGGTAAGGGTAAGGGTAAGGGTAAGCTTAAGGGTAAAAGCAAGGGTAAGGGTAAGGGTAAGGGTAAGGGTAAGGGTAAGCTTAAGGGTAAAAGCAAGAGTAAGGGTAAGGGTAAGGGTAAGGGTAAGGGTAAGGGTAAGGGTAAGGGTAAGGGTAAAGGTAAGGGTGAGCCTAAGGGTAAAAGCAAGGGTAAGGGTAAGGGTAAGGGTAAGGGTAAGGGTATGGGTAAGGGTAAGGGTAAGGGTAAGGGTAAGGGTAAGGGTAAGGGTAAGGGTAAGGGTAAGCTGAAGGGTAAAAGCAAGGGTAAGGGTAAGGGTAAGGGTAAGGGTAAGGGTAAGGGTAAGGGTAAGCTTAAGGGTAAAAGCAAGGGTAAGGGTAAGGGTAAGGGTAAGGGTAAGGGTAAGGGTAAGGGTAAGGGTAAGGGTAAGCTTAAGGGTAAAAGTAAGGGTAAGGGTAAGGGTAAGGGTAAGGGTAAGGGTAAGGGTAAGGGTAAGCTTAAGGGTAAAAGCAAGGGTAAGGGTAAGGGTAAGGGTAAGGGTAAGGGTAAGGGTAAAGTTAAGGGTAAGCCTAAGGGTAAAAGCAAGGGTAAGGGTAAGGGTAAGGGTAAGGGTAAGGGTTAGGGTAAGGGTAAAGGTAAGGGTAAGCCTAAGGGTAAAAGCAAGGGTAAGGGTAAGGGTAAGGGTAAGGGTAAGGGTAAGGGTAAGGGTAAGGGTAAGGGTAAGGGTAAGGGTAAGGGTAAGGGTAAGGGTAAGGGTAAGGGTAAGGGTAAGAGTAAGGGTAAGGGTAAGGGTAAGCTTAAGGGTAAAAGCAAGGGTAAGGGTAAGGGTAAGGGTAAGGGTAAGCCTAAGGGTAAAAGCAAGGGTAAGGGTAAGGTTAAGGGTAAGGGTAAGGGTAAGCTTAAGGGTAAAAGCAAGGGTAAGGGTAAGGGTAAGGGTAAGGGTAAGGGTAAGCTTAAGGGTAAAAGCAAGGGTAAGGGTAAGGGTGAGGGTAAGGGTAAGGGTAAGGGTAAGGGTAAGGGTAAGGGTAAAGGTAAGGGTAAGCCTAAGAGTAAAAGCAAGGGTAAGGGTAAGGGTAAGGGTAAGGGTAAGGGTAAGGGTAAGGGTAAGGGTAAGCTTAAGGGTAAAAGCAAGGGTAAGGATAAGGGTAAGGGTAAGGGTAAGGGTAAGGGTAAGGGTAAGGGTAAGGGTAAGGGTAAGCTTAAGGGTAAAAGCAAGGGTAAGGGTAAGGGTAAGGGTAAGGGTAAGGGTAAGGGTAAGCTTAAGGGTAAAAGCAAGGGTAAGGGTAAGGGTAAGGGTAAGGGTAAGGGTAAGGGTAAGGGTAAGGGTAAGGGTAAAGGTAAGGTTAAGCCTAAGGGTAAAAGCAAGGGTAAGGGTAAGGGTAAGGGTAAGGGTAAGGGTAAGGGTAAGGGTAAGGGTAAGGGTAAGGGTAAGGGTAAGGGTAAGGGTAAGGGTAAGGGTAAGGGTAAGGGTAAGGGTAAGGGTAAGGGTAAGGGTAAGGGTAAGGGTAAGGGTAAGGGTAAGGGTAAGGGTAAGGGTAAGGGTAAGGGGAAGGGTAAGTGTAAGCTTAAGGGTAAAAGCAAGGGTAAGGGTAAGGGTAAGGTTAAGGGTAAGCCTAAGGGTAAAAGCATGGGTAAGGGTAAGGGTAAGGGTAAGGGTAAGGGTAAGCTTAAGGGTAAAAGCAAGGGTAAGGGTGAGGGTAAGGGTAAGGGTAAGGGTAAGGGTAAGGGTAAGCTTAAGGGTAAAAGCAAGGGTAAGGGTAAGGGTAAGGGTAAGGGTAAGGGTAAGGGTAAGGCTAAGGGTAAGGGTAAGGGTAAGGGTAAAGGTAAGGGTAAGCCTAAGGGTCAAAGTAAGGGTAAGGGTAAGGGTAAGGGTAAGGGTAAGGGTAAGGGTAAGGGTAAGGGTAAGGGTAAGGGTAAGGGTAAGCTTAAGGGTAAAAGCAAGGGTAAGGGTAAGGGTAAGGGTAAGGGTAAGGGTAAGGGTAAGGGTAAGGGTAAGGGTTAGGGTAAGCTTAAGGGTAAGGGTAAGGGTAAGGGTAAGGGTAAGCCTAAGGGTAAAAGCAAGGGTAAGTGTAAGGGTAAGAGTAAGGGTAAGGGTAAGCTAAGGGTAAAAGCAAGGGTAAGGGTAAGGGTAAGGGTAAGGGTAAGGGTAAGGGTAAGCTTAAGGGTAAAAGCAAGGGTAAGGGTAAGGGTAAGGGTAAGGGTAAGGGTAAGGGTAAGGGTAAGGCTAAAGGTAAGGGTAAGCCTAAGGGTAAAAGCAAGGGTAAGGGTAAGGGTAAGGGTAAGGGTAAGGGTAATGGTAAGGGTAAGGGTAAGGGTAAGGGTAAGGGTAAAGGTAAGGGTAAGGGTAAGCTTAAGGGTAAAAGCAAGGGTAAGGGTAAGGGTAAGGGTAAGGGTAAGAGTAAGGGTAAGGGTAAGGGTAAGCTTAAGGGTAAAAGCAAGGGTAAGGGTAAGAGTAAGGGTAAGGGTAAGGGTAAGGGTAAGGGTAAGGGTAAGGGTAAGGGTAAGGGTAAGCTTAAGGGTAAAAGCAAGGGTAAGGGTAAGGGTAAGGGTAAGGGTAAGGGTAAGGGTAATGGTGAGGGTAAAGGTAAGGGTAAGCCTAAGGGTAAAAGCAAGGGTAAGGGTGAGGGTAAGGGTAAGGGTAAGGGTAAGGTTAAGGGTAAGGGTAAGGGTAAGGGTAAGGGTAAGGGTAAGGGTAAGCTTAAGGGTAAAAGCAAGGGTAAGGGTAAGGGTAAGGGTAAGGGTAAGTGTAAGGGTAAGGGTAAGCTTAAGGGTAAGGGTAAGGGTAAGGGTAAGCTTAAGGGTAAAAGCAAGGGTAAGGGTAAGGGTAAGGGTAAGGGTAAGGGTAAGCTTAAGGGTAAAAGCAAGGGTAAGGGTAAGGGTAAGGGTAAGGGTAAGGGTAAGGGTAAGGGTAAGGGTAAGGGTAAGCTTAAGGGTAAGGGTAAGGGTAAGGGTAAGGGTAAGGGTAAGGGTAAGGGTAAGGGTAAGGGTAAGGGTAAGGGTAAGGGTAAGGGTAAGGGTAAGGGTAAGCTTAAGGGTAAAAGCAAGGGTAAGGGTAAGGGTAAGGGTAAGGGTAAGGGTAAGGGTAAGGGTAAGGGTAAGGGTAAGGGTAAGGGTAAGGGTAAAGTTAAGGGTAAGCCTAAGGGTAAAAGCAAGGGTTAGGGTAAGGGTAAGGGTAAGGGTAAGGGTAAGGGTAAGGGTAAGGGTAAGGGTAAGGGTAAGGGTAAGGGTAAGGGTAAGGGTAAGGGTAAGGGTAAGGGTAAGGGTAAGGGTAAGGGTAAGGGTAAGGGTAAGGGTAAGGGTAAGGGTAAGCTTAAGGGTAAAAGCAAGGGTAAGGGTAAGGGTAAGCCTAAGGGTGAAAGCAAGGGTAAGGGTAAGGGTAAGGGTAAGGGTAAGGGTAAGCTTAAGGGTAAAAGCAAGGGTAAGGGTAAGGGTAAGGGTAAGGGTAAGGGTAAGGGTAAGGGTAAGGGTAAGCTTAAGGGTAAAAGCAAGGCTAAGGGTAAGGGTAAGGGTAAGGGTTAGGGTAAGGGTAAGGGTAAGCTTAAGGGTAAAAGCAAGGGTAAGGGTAAGGGTAAGGGTAAGGGTAAGGGTAAGGGTAAGGGTAAGGGTAAGGGTAAGGGTAAGGGTAAGGGTAAGGGTAAGGGTAAGGGTAAAGGTAAGGGTAAGCCTAAGGGTAAAAGCAAGGGTTAGGTTAAGGGTAAGGGTAAGGGTAAGGGTAAGGGTAAGGGTAAGGGTAAGGGTAAGGGTAAGGGTAAGGGTAAGGGTAAGGGTAAGGGTAAGGGTAAGGGTGAGGGTAAGGGTAAGGGTAAGGGTAAGGGTAACGGTAAGGGTAAGGGTAAGGGTAAGGGTAAGGGTAAGGGTAAGGGTAAGGGTAAGGGTAAGGGTAAGGGTAAGGGTAAGGGTAAGGGTAAGGGTAAGGGTAAGGGTAAGGGTAAGGGAAAGCTTAAGGGTAAAAGCAAGGGTAAGGGTAAGGGTGAGGGAAAGGGTAAGCCTAAGGGTAAAAGCAAGGGTAAGGGTAAGAGTAAGGGTAAGGGTAAGGGTAAGCTTAAGGGTAAAAGCAAGGGTATGGGTTAGGGTAAGGGTAAGGGTAAGGGTAAGGGTAAGCTTAAGGGTAAAAGCAAGGGTAAGGGTAAGGGTAAGGGTAAGGGTAAGGGTAAGGTTAAGGGTAAGGGTAAAGGTAAGGGTAAGCCTAAGGGTAAAAGCAAGGGTAAGGGTAAGGGTAAGGGTAAGGGTAAGGGTAAGGGTAAGGGTAAGGGTAAGCTTAAGGGTAAAAGCAAGGGTAAGGGTAAGGGTAAGGGTAAGGGTAAGGGTAAGGGTAAGGGTAAGGGTAAGGGTAAGGGTAAGCTTAAGGGTAAAAGCAAGGGTAAGGGTAAGGGTAAGGGTAAGGGTAAGGGTAAGGGTAAGGGTAAGGGTAAGGGTAAGGGTAAGGGTAAGCTTAAGGGTAAAAGCAAGGGTAAGGGTAAGGGTAAGGGTAAGGGTAAGGGTAAGGGTAAGGGTAAGGGTAAGCTTAAGGGTAAAAGCAAGGGTAAGGGTAAGGGTAAGGGTAAGGGTAAGGGTAAGGGTAAGGGTAAGGGTAAGGGTAAGGGTAAAGGTAAGGGTAAGCCTAAGGGTAAAAGCAAGGGTAAGGGTAAGGGTAAGGGTAAGGGTAAGGGTAAGGGTAAGGGTAAGGGTAAGCTTAAGGGTAAAAGCAAGGGTAAGGGTAAGGGTAAGGGTAAGGGTAAGGGTAAGGGTAAGGGTAAGGGTAAGCTTAAGGGTAAGGGTAAGGGTAAGGGTAAGGGTAAGCTTAAGGGTAAAAGCAAGGGTAAGGGTAAGGGTAAGGGTAAGGGTAAGGGTAAGGGTAAGGGTAAGGGTAAGGGTAAGGGTAAGGGTAAGGGTAAGGGTAAGGGTAAGGGTAAGGGTTAGCTTAAGGGTAAAAGCAAGGGTAAGGGTAAGGGTAAGGGTAAGGGTAAGCTTAAGGGTAAAAGCAAGGGAAGGGTAAGGGTAAGGGTAAGGGTAAGGTTAAGGGTAAGGGTAAGGGAAAGGGTAAGGGTAAGCTTAAGGGAAAAGCAAGGGAAAGGGTAAGGGTAAGGGTAAGGGTAAGAGTAAGGGTAAGCTTAAGGGTAAAAGCAAGGGTAAGGGTAAGGGTAAGGGTAAGGGTAAGGGTAAGGGTAAGGGTAAGGGTAAGGGTAAGGGTAAGGGTAAGGGTAAGGGTAAAGGTAAGGGTAAGCCTAAGGGTAAAAGCAAGGGTAAGGGTAAGGGTAAGGGTAAGGGTAAGGGTAAGGGTAAGGGTAAGGGTAAGGGTAAGGGTAAGGGTAAGGGTAAGGGTAAGGGTAAGGGTAAGGGTAAGGGTAAGGGTAAGGGTAAGGGTAAGGGTAAGGGTAAGGGTAAGGGTAAGGGTAAGGGTAAGGGTAAGCCTAAGGGTAAAAGCAAGGGTAAGGGTAAGGGTAAGGGTAAGGGTAAGGGTAAGCTTAAGGGTAAAAGCAAGGGTAAGGGTAAGGGTAAGGGTAAGGGTAAGGGTAAGCTTAAGGGTAAAAGCAAGAGTAAGGGTAAGGGTAAGGGTAAGGGTAAGGGTAAGGGTAAGGGTAAAGGTAAGGGTGAGCCTAAGGGTAAAAGCAAGGGTAAGGGTAAGGGTAAGGGTAAGGGTATGGGTAAGGGTAAGGGTAAGGGTAAGGGTAAGGGTAAGGGTAAGGGTAAGGGTAAGGGTAAGCTGAAGGGTAAAAGCAAGGGTAAGGGTAAGGGTAAGGGTAAGGGTAAGGGTAAGGGTAAGGGTAAGCTTAAGGGTAAAAGCAAGGGTAAGGGTAAGGGTAAGGGTAAGGGTAAGGGTAAGGGTAAGGGTAAGGGTAAGGGTAAGCTTAAGGGTAAAAGTAAGGGTAAGGGTAAGGGTAAGGGTAAGGGTAAGGGTAAGGGTAAGGGTAAGCTTAAGGGTAAAAGCAAGGGTAAGGGTAAGGGTAAGGGTAAGGGTAAGGGTAAGGGTAAAGTTAAGGGTAAGCCTAAGGGTAAAAGCAAGGGTAAGGGTAAGGGTAAGGGTAAGGGTAAGGGTTAGGGTAAGGGTAAAGGTAAGGGTAAGCCTAAGGGTAAAAGCAAGGGTAAGGGTAAGGGTAAGGGTAAGGGTAAGGGTAAGGGTAAGGGTAAGGGTAAGGGTAAGGGTAAGGGTAAGGGTAAGGGTAAGGGTAAGGGTAAGGGTAAGAGTAAGGGTAAGGGTAAGGGTAAGCTTAAGGGTAAAAGCAAGGGTAAGGGTAAGGGTAAGGGTAAGGGTAAGCCTAAGGGTAAAAGCAAGGGTAAGGGTAAGGTTAAGGGTAAGGGTAAGGGTAAGCTTAAGGGTAAAAGCAAGGGTAAGGGTAAGGGTAAGGGTAAGGGTAAGGGTAAGCTTAAGGGTAAAAGCAAGGGTAAGGGTAAGGGTGAGGGTAAGGGTAAGGGTAAGGGTAAGGGTAAGGGTAAGGGTAAAGGTAAGGGTAAGCCTAAGAGTAAAAGCAAGGGTAAGGGTAAGGGTAAGGGTAAGGGTAAGGGTAAGGGTAAGGGTAAGGGTAAGCTTAAGGGTAAAAGCAAGGGTAAGGATAAGGGTAAGGGTAAGGGTAAGGGTAAGGGTAAGGGTAAGGGTAAGGGTAAGGGTAAGCTTAAGGGTAAAAGCAAGGGTAAGGGTAAGGGTAAGGGTAAGGGTAAGGGTAAGGGTAAGCTTAAGGGTAAAAGCAAGGGTAAGGGTAAGGGTAAGGGTAAGGGTAAGGGTAAGGGTAAGGGTAAGGGTAAAGGTAAGGTTAAGCCTAAGGGTAAAAGCAAGGGTAAGGGTAAGGGTAAGGGTAAGGGTAAGGGTAAGGGTAAGGGTAAGGGTAAGGGTAAGGGTAAGGGTAAGGGTAAGGGTAAGGGTAAGGGTAAGGGTAAGGGTAAGGGTAAGGGTAAGGGTAAGGGTAAGGGTAAGGGTAAGGGTAAGGGGAAGGGTAAGGGTAAGCTTAAGGGTAAAAGCAAGGGTAAGGGTAAGGGTAAGGTTAAGGGTAAGCCTAAGGGTAAAAGCAAGGGTAAGGGTAAGGGTAAGGGTAAGGGTAAGGGTAAGCTTAAGGGTAAAAGCAAGGGTAAGGGTGAGGGTAAGGGTAAGGGTAAGGGTAAGGGTAAGGGTAAGCTTAAGGGTAAAAGCAAGGGTAAGGGTAAGGGTAAGGGTAAGGGTAAGGGTAAGGGTAAGGCTAAGGGTAAGGGTAAGGGTAAGGGTAAAGGTAAGGGTAAGCCTAAGGGTCAAAGCAAGGGTAAGGGTAAGGGTAAGGGTAAGGGTAAGGGTAAAGGTAAGGGTAAGGGTAAGGGTAAGGGTAAGGGTAAGCTTAAGGGTAAAAGCAAGGGTAAGGGTAAGGGTAAGGGTAAGGGTAAGGGTAAGGGTAAGGGTAAGGGTAAGGGTTAGGGTAAGCTTAAGGGTAAGGGTAAGGGTAAGGGTAAGGGTAAGCCTAAGGGTAAAAGCAAGGGTAAGTGTAAGGGTAAGAGTAAGGGTAAGGGTAAGCTAAGGGTAAAAGCAAGGGTAAGGGTAAGGGTAAGGGTAAGGGTAAGGGTAAGGGTAAGGGTAAGCTTAAGGGTAAAAGCAAGGGTAAGGGTAAGGGTAAGGGTAAGGGTAAGGGTAAGGGTAAGGGTAAGGCTAAAGGTAAGGGTAAGCCTAAGGGTAAAAGCAAGGGTAAGGGTAAGGGTAAGGGTAAGGGTAAGGGTAATGGTAAGGGTAAGGGTAAGGGTAAGGGTAAGGGTAAAGGTAAGGGTAAGGGTAAGCTTAAGGGTAAAAGCAAGGGTAAGGGTAAGGGTAAGGGTAAGGGTAAGAGTAAGGGTAAGGGTAAGGGTAAGCTTAAGGGTAAAAGCAAGGGTAAGGGTAAGAGTAAGGGTAAGGGTAAGGGTAAGGGTAAGGGTAAGGGTAAGGGTAAGGGTAAGGGTAAGCTTAAGGGTAAAAGCAAGGGTAAGGGTAAGGGTAAGGGTAAGGGTAAGGGTAAGGGTAATGGTGAGGGTAAAGGTAAGGGTAAGCCTAAGGGTAAAAGCAAGGGTAAGGGTGAGGGTAAGGGTAAGGGTAAGGGTAAGGTTAAGGGTAAGGGTAAGGGTAAGGGTAAGGGTAAGGGTAAGGGTAAGCTTAAGGGTAAAAGCAAGGGTAAGGGTAAGGGTAAGGGTAAGGGTAAGTGTAAGGGTAAGGGTAAGCTTAAGGGTAAGGGTAAGGGTAAGGGTAAGCTTAAGGGTAAAAGCAAGGGTAAGGGTAAGGGTAAGGGTAAGGGTAAGGGTAAGCTTAAGGGTAAAAGCAAGGGTAAGGGTAAGGGTAAGGGTAAGGGTAAGGGTAAGGGTAAGGGTAAGGGTAAGGGTAAGCTTAAGGG
This sequence comes from Myrrha octodecimguttata, assembly GCA_958510865.1. Taxonomy (NCBI): domain Eukaryota; kingdom Metazoa; phylum Arthropoda; class Insecta; order Coleoptera; family Coccinellidae; genus Myrrha; species Myrrha octodecimguttata. The sequence goes on along the minus strand of CAUEHS010000183.1, from coordinate 79,802 downwards.
TAAGGGTAAGGGTAAGGGTAAGGGTAAGGGTAAGGGTAAGGGTAAGGGTAAGGGTAAGGGTAAGGGTAAGGGTAAGGGTAAGCTTAAGGGTAAAAGCAAGGGTAAGGGTAAGGGTAAGCCTAAGGGTGAAAGCAAGGGTAAGGGTAAGGGTAAGGGTAAGGGTAAGGGTAAGGGTAAGGGTAAGGGTAAGCTTAAGGGTAAAAGCAAGGGTAAGGGTAAGGGTAAGGGTAAGGGTAAGGGTAAGGGTAAGGGTAAGGGTAAGGGTAAGCTTAAGGGTAAAAGCAAGGCTAAGGGTAAGGGTAAGGGTAAGGGTTAGGGTAAGGGTAAGGGTAAGCTTAAGGGTAAAAGCAAGGGTAAGGGTAAGGGTAAGGGTAAGGGTAAGGGTAAGGGTAAGGGTAAGGGTAAGGGTAAGGGTAAGGGTAAGGGTAAGGGTAAGGGTAAAGGTAAGGGTAAGCCTAAGGGTAAAAGCAAGGGTTAGGGTAAGGGTAAGGGTAAGGGTAAGGGTAAGGGTAAGGGTAAGGGTAAGGGTAAGGGTAAGGGTAAGGGTAAGGGTAAGGGTAAGGGTAAGGGTGAGGAGGGTAAGGGTAAGGGTAAGGGTAAGGGTAACGGTAAGGGTAAGGGTAAGGGTAAGGGTAAGGGTAAGGGTAAGGGTAAGGGTAAGGGTAAGGGTAAGGGTAAGGGTAAGGGTAAGGGTAAGGGTAAGGGTAAGGGTAAGGGTAAGGGTAAGGGTAAGGGTAAGGGTAAGGGTAAGCTTAAGGGTAAAAGCAAGGGTAAGGGTAAGGGTGAGGGAAAGGGTAAGCCTAAGGGTAAAAGCAAGGGTAAGGGTAAGAGTAAGGGTAAGGGTAAGGGTAAGCTTAAGGGTAAAAGCAAGGGTATGGGTAAGGGTAAGGGTAAGGGTAAGGGTAAGGGTAAGCTTAAGGGTAAAAGCAAGGGTAAGGGTAAGGGTAAGGGTAAGGGTAAGGGTAAGGTTAAGGGTAAGGGTAAAGGTAAGGGTAAGCCTAAGGGTAAAAGCAAGGGTAAGGGTAAGGGTAAGGGTAAGGGTAAGGGTAAGGGTAAGGGTAAGGGTAAGCTTAAGGGTAAAAGCAAGGGTAAGGGTAAGGGTAAGGGTAAGGGTAAGGGTAAGGGTAAGGGTAAGGGTAAGGGTAAGCTTAAGGGTAAAAGCAAGGGTAAGGGTAAGGGTAAGGGTAAGGGTAAGGGTAAGGGTAAGGGTAAGGGTAAGGGTAAGGGTAAGGGTAAGCTTAAGGGTAAAAGCAAGGGTAAGGGTAAGGGTAAGGGTAAGGGTAAGGGTAAGGGTAAGGGTAAGGGTAAGGGTAAGGGTAAGCTTAAGGGTAAAAGCAAGGGTAAGGGTAAGGGTAAGGGTAAGGGTAAGGGTAAGGGTAAGGGTAAGGGTAAGGGTAAGGGTAAGGGTAAAGGTAAGAGTAAGCCTAAGGGTAAAAGCAAGGGTAAGGGTAAGGGTAAGGGTAAGGGTAAGGGTAAGGGTAAGGGTAAGGGTAAGCTTAAGGGTAAAAGCAAGGGTAAGGGTAAGGGTAAGGGTAAGGGTAAGGGTAAGGGTAAGGGTAAGGGTAAGCTTAAGGGTAAGGGTAAGGGTAAGGGTAAGGGTAAGCTTAAGGGTAAAAGCAAGGGTAAGGGTAAGGGTAAGGGTAAGGGTAAGGGTAAGGGTAAGGGTAAGGGTAAGGGTAAGGGTAAGGGTAAGGGTAAGGGGTAAGGGTAAGGGTAAGGGTAAGGGTAAGGGTAAGGGTAAGGGTAAGGGTAAGGGTTAGCTTAAGGGTAAAAGCAAGGGTAAGGGTAAGGGTAAGGGTAAGGGTAAGCTTAAGGGTAAAAGCAAGGGAAGGGTAAGGGTAAGGGTAAGGGTAAGGTTAAGGGTAAGGGTAAGGGAAAGGGTAAGGGTAAGCTTAAGGGAAAAGCAAGGGAAAGGGTAAGGGTAAGGGTAAGGGTAAGAGTAAGGGTAAGCTTAAGGGTAAAAGCAAGGGTAAGGGTAAGGGTAAGGGTAAGGGTAAGGGTAAGGGTAAGGGTAAGGGTAAGGGTAAGGGTAAGGGTAAGGGTAAGGGTAAGGGTAAAAGCAAGGGTAAGGGTAAGGGTAAGGGTAAGGGTAAGGGTAAGCTTAAGGGTAAAAGCAAGGGAAAGGGTAAGGGTAAGGGTAAGGGTAAGGGTAAGCTTAAGGGTAAAAGCAAGAGTAAGGGTAAGGGTAAGGGTAAGGGTAAGGGTAAGGGTAAGGGTAAGGGTAAGGGTAAAGGTAAGGGTGAGCCTAAGGGTAAAAGCAAGGGTAAGGGTAAGGGTAAGGGTAAGGGTAAGGGTATGGGTAAGGGTAAGGGTAAGGGTAAGGGTAAGGGTAAGGGTAAGGGTAAGGGTAAGGGTAAGGGTAAGCTGAAGGGTAAAAGCAAGGGTAAGGGTAAGGGTAAGGGTAAGGGTAAGGGTAAGGGTAAGGGTAAGCTTAAGGGTAAAAGCAAGGGTAAGGGTAAGGGTAAGGGTAAGGGTAAGGGTAAGGGTAAGGGTAAGGGTAAGCTTAAGGGTAAAAGTAAGGGTAAGGGTAAGGGTAAGGGTAAGGGTAAGGGTAAGGGTAAGGGTAAGCTTAAGGGTAAAAGCAAGGGTAAGGGTAAGGGTAAGGGTAAGGGTAAGGGTAAGGGTAAAGTTAAGGGTAAGCCTAAGGGTAAAAGCAAGGGTAAGGGTAAGGGTAAGGGTAAGGGTAAGGGTTAGGGTAAGGGTAAAGGTAAGGGTAAGCCTAAGGGTAAAAGCAAGGGTAAGGGTAAGGGTAAGGGTAAGGGTAAGGGTAAGGGTAAGGGTAAGGGTAAGGGTAAGGGTAAGGGTAAGGGTAAGGGTAAGGGTAAGGGTAAGGGTAAGAGTAAGGGTAAGGGTAAGGGTAAGCTTAAGGGTAAAAGCAAGGGTAAGGGTAAGGGTAAGGGTAAGGGTAAGCCTAAGGGTAAAAGCAAGGGTAAGGGTAAGGTTAAGGGTAAGGGTAAGGGTAAGCTTAAGGGTAAAAGCAAGGGTAAGGGTAAGGGTAAGGGTAAGGGTAAGGGTAAGCTTAAGGGTAAAAGCAAGGGTAAGGGTAAGGGTGAGGGTAAGGGTAAGGGTAAGGGTAAGGGTAAGGGTAAGGGTAAAGGTAAGGGTAAGCCTAAGAGTAAAAGCAAGGGTAAGGGTAAGGGTAAGGGTAAGGGTAAGGGTAAGGGTAAGGGTAAGGGTAAGCTTAAGGGTAAAAGCAAGGGTAAGGATAAGGGTAAGGGTAAGGGTAAGGGTAAGGGTAAGGGTAAGGGTGAGGGTAAGGGTAAGCTTAAGGGTAAAAGCAAGGGTAAGGGTAAGGGTAAGGGTAAGGGTAAGGGTAAGGGTAAGGGTAAGCTTAAGGGTAAAAGCAAGGGTAAGGGTAAGGGTAAGGGTAAGGGTAAGGGTAAGGGTAAGGGTAAGGGTAAGGGTAAAGGTAAGGTTAAGCCTAAGGGTAAAAGCAAGGGTAAGGGTAAGGGTAAGGGTAAGGGTAAGGGTAAGGGTAAGGGTAAGGGTAAGGGTAAGGGTAAGGGTAAGGGTAAGGGTAAGGGTAAGGGTAAGGGTAAGGGTAAGGGTAAGGGTAAGGGTAAGGGTAAGGGTAAGGGTAAGGGTAAGGGTAAGGGTAAGGGAAAGGGTAAGGGTAAGCTTAAGGGTAAAAGCAAGGGTAAGGGTAAGGGTAAGGTTAAGGGTAAGCCTAAGGGTAAAAGCAAGGGTAAGGGTAAGGGTAAGGGTAAGGGTAAGGGTAAGGGTAAGCTTAAGGGTAAAAGCAAGGGTAAGGGTGAGGGTAAGTGTAAGGGTAAGGGTAAGGGTAAGGGTAAGCTTAAGGGTAAAAGCAAGGGTAAGGGTAAGGGTAAGGGTAAGGGTAAGGGTAAGGGTAAGGCTAAGGGTAAGGGTAAGGGTAAGGGTAAAGGTAAGGGTAAGCCTAAGGGTCAAAGCAAGGGTAAGGGTAAGGGTAAGGGTAAGGGTAAGGGTAAGGGTAAGGGTAAGGGTAAGGGTAAGCTTAAGGGTAAAAGCAAGGGTAAGGGTAAGGGTAAGGGTAAGGGTAAGGGTAAGGGTAAGGGTAAGGGTAAGGGTTAGGGTAAGCTTAAGGGTAAGGGTAAGGGTAAGGGTAAGGGTAAGCCTAAGGGTAAAAGCAAGGGTAAGTGTAAGGGTAAGAGTAAGGGTAAGGGTAAGCTAAGGGTAAAAGCAAGGGTAAGGGTAAGGGTAAGGGTAAGGGTAAGGGTAAGGGTAAGCTTAAGGGTAAAAGCAAGGGTAAGGGTAAGGGTAAGGGTAAGGGTAAGGGTAAGGCTAAAGGTAAGGGTAAGCCTAAGGGTAAAAGCAAGGGTAAGGGTAAGGGTAAGGGTAAGGGTAAGGGTAATGGTAAGGGTAAGGGTAAGGGTAAGGGTAAGGGTAAGGGTAAAGGTAAGGGTAAGGGTAAGCTTAAGGGTAAAAGCAAGGGTAAGGGTAAGGGTAAGGGTAAGGGTAAGAGTAAGGGTAAGGGTAAGGGTAAGCTTAAGGGTAAAAGCAAGGGTAAGGGTAAGAGTAAGGGTAAGGGTAAGGGTAAGGGTAAGGGTAAGGGTAAGGGTAAGGGTAAGGGTAAGCTTAAGGGTAAAAGCAAGGGTAAGGGTAAGGGTAAGGGTAAGGGTAAGGGTAAGGGTAAGGGTAAGGGTAAGCTTAAGGGTAAAAGCAAGGGTAAGGGTAAGGGTAAGGGTAAGGGTAAGGGTAAGGGTAATGGTGAGGGTAAAGGTAAGGGTAAGCCTAAGGGTAAAAGCAAGGGTAAGGGTAAGGGTAAGGGTAAGGGTAAGGGTAAGGGTAAGGTTAAGGGTAAGGGTAAGGGTAAGGGTAAGGGTAAGGGTAAGGGTAAGCTTAAGGGTAAAAGCAAGGGTAAGGGTAAGGGTAAGGGTAAGGGTAAGTGTAAGGGTAAGGGTAAGCTTAAGGGTAAGGGTAAGGGTAAGGGTAAGCTTAAGGGTAAAAGCAAGGGTAAGGGTAAGAGTAAGGGTAAGGGTAAGGGTAAGCTTAAGGGTAAAAGCAAGGGTAAGGGTAAGGGTAAGGGTAAGGGTAAGGGTAAGGGTAAGGGTAAGGGTAAGGGTAAGGGTAAGGGTAAGGGTAAGCTTAAGGGTAAGGGTAAGGGTAAGGGTAAGGGTAAGCTTAAGGGTAAAAGCAATGGTGAGGGTCAGGGTAAGGGTAAGTGTAAGGGTAAGGGTAAAAGTAAGGGTAAGGGTGAGCTTAAGGGTAAAAGCAAGGGTAAGGGTAAGGTTAAGGGTAAGGGTAAGGGTAAGGGTAAGGGTTAGCTTAAGGGTAAAAGCAAGGGTAAGGGTAAGGGTAAGGGTAAGGGTAAGGGTAAGGGTAAGGGTAAGGGTAAGGGTAAAGGTAAGGGTAAGCCTAAGGGTAAAAGCAAGGGTAAGGGTAAGGTTAAGAGTAAGGGTAAGGGTAAGGGTAAGGGTAAGCTTAAGGGTAAAAGCAAGGGTAAGGGTAAGGGTAAGGGTAAGGGTAAGCCTAAGGGTAAAAGCAAGGGTAAGGGTAAGGGTAAGTGTAAGGGTAAGGGTAAGCTTAAGGGTAAAAGCAAGGGTAAGGGTAAGGGTAAGGGTAAGGGTAAGGGTAAGCTTAAGGGTAAAAGCAAGGGTGAGGGTAAGGGTAAGGGTAAGGGTAAGGGTAAGGTTAAGGGTAAGGATAAGGGTAAGCTTAAGGGTAAAAGCAAGGGTAAGGGTAAGGGTAAGGGTAAGGGTAAGGGTAAGGGTAAGGGTAAGGGTAAGGGTAAGCTTAAGGGTAAAAGCAGGGGTAAGGGTAAGGGTAAGGGTAAGGGTAAGGGTAAAGGTAAGGGTAAGCCTAAGGGTAAAAGCAAGGGTAAGGGTAAGGGTAAGGGTAAGGGTAAGGGTTAGGGTAAGGGTAAGGGTAAGGGTAAGGGTAAGGGTAAGGGTAAGGGTAAGGGTAAGGGTAAGGGTAAGGGTAAGCTTAAGGGTAAAAGCAAGGGTAAGGGTAAGGGAAAGGGTAAGGGTAAGCCTAAGGGTTAAAGCAAGGGTAAGGGTAAGGGTAAGGGTATGGGTAAGGGTAGCTTAAGGGTAAAAGCAAGAGTAAGGGTAAGGGTAAGGGTAAGGGTAAGGGTAAGCTTGAGGGTAAAAGCAAGGGTAAGGGTAAAGGTAAGGGTAAGGGTAAGGGTAAGGGTAAGGGTAAGGGTAAGGGTAAGGGTAAGGGTAAGGGTAAGGGTAAGGGTAAAGGTAAGGGTAAGCCTAAGGTTAAAAGCAAGGGTAAGGGTAAGGGTAAGGTTAAGGGTAAGGGTAAGGTTAAGGGTAAGGTTAAGGGTAAGCTTAAGGGTAAAAGCAAGGGTAAGGGTAAGGGTAAGGGTAAGGGTAAGGGTAAGGGTTAGGGTAAGGGTAAGGGTAAGGGTAAGGGTAAGGGTAAGGGTAAGGGTAAGGGTAAGGGTAAGGGTAAGGGTAAGGGTAAGGGTAAGCTTAAGGGTAAGGGTAAGGGTAAGGGTAAGGGTAAGCTTAAGGGTAAAAGCAAGGGTAAGGGTAAGGGTAAGGGTAAGGGTAAGCTTAAGGGTAAAAGCAAGGGTAAGGGTAAGGGTAAGGGTAAGGGTAAGGGTAAGGGTAAGGGTAAGGGTAAGGGTAAGGGTAAGGGTAAGGGTAAGGGTAAGCTTAAGGGTAAGGGTAAGGGTAAGGGTAAGGGTAAGCTTAAGGGTAAAAGCAAGGGTAAGGGTAAGGGTAAGGGTAAGGGTAAGGGTAAGGGTAAGCTTAAGGGTGAGGGTAAGGGTAAGGGTAAGGGTAAGCTTAAGGGTAAAAGCAAGGGTAAGAGTAAGGGTGAGGGTAAGGGTAAGGGTAAGGGTAAGGGTAAGCTTAAGGGTAAGGGTAAGGGTAAGGGTAAGGGTAAGCTTAAGGGTAAAAGCAAGGGTGAGGGTAAGGGTAAGGGTAAGGGTAAGGGTAAGGGTAAGGGTAAGGGTAAGGGTAAGGGTAAGGGTAAGGGTAAGGGTAAGGGTAAGGGTAAGGGTAAGGGTAAGGGAAAGCTTAAGGGTAAGGGTAAGGGTAAGGGTAAGGGTAAGCTTAAGGGTAAAAGCAAGGGTAAGGGTAAGGGTAAGGGTAAGGGTAAGGGTAAGCTTAAGGGTAAAAGCAAGGGTAAGGGTAAGGGTAAGGGTAAGGGTAAGGGTAAGGGTAAGGGTAAGGGTAAGGGTAAGGGTAAGGGTAAGGGTAAGGGTAAGGGTAAGGGTAAGGGTAAGGGTAAGGGTAAGCTTAAGGGTAAGGGTAAGGGTAAGGGTAAGGGTAAGCTTAAGGGTAAAAGCAAGGGTAAGGGTAAGGGTAAGGGTAAGGGTAAGGGTAAGGGTAAGGGTAAGGGTAAGTTTAAGGGTAAAAGCAAGGGTAAGGGTAAGGGTAAGGGTAAGCTTAAGGGTAAAAGCAAGGGTAAGGGTAAGGGTAAGGGTAAGGGTAAGGGTAAGGGTAAGGGTAAGGGTAAGGGTAAAGGTAAGGGTAAGCCTAAGGGTAAAAGCAAGGGTAAGGGTAAGGGTAAGGGTAAGGGTAAGAGTAAGGGTAAGGGTAAGGGTAAGCTTAAGGGTAAAAGCAGGGGTAAGGGTAAGGGTAAGGGTAAGCCTAAGGGTAAAAGCAAGGGTAAGGGTAAGGGTAAGGGTAAGGGTAAGGGTAAGGGTAAGCTTAAGGGTAAAAGCAAGGGTAAGGGTAAGGGTAAGGGTAAGGGTAAGGGTAAGTGTAAGCTTAAGGGTAAAAGCAAGGGTGAGAGTAAGGGTAAGGGTAAGGGTAAGGGTAAGGGTAAGGGTAAGGGTAAGGGTAAGGGTAAGGGTAAGTTTAAGGGTAAAAGCAAGGGTAAGGGTAAGGGTAAGGGTAAGGGTAAGGGTAAGGGTAAGGGTAAGGGTAAGGGTAAGGGTAAGGGTAAGCTTAAGGGTAAAAGCAAGGGTAAGGGTAAGGGTAAGGGTAAGGGTAAGGGTAAAGGTAAGGGTAAGCCTAAGGGTAAAAGCAAGGGTAAGGGTAAGGGTAAGGGTAAGGGTAAGGGTAAGGGTTAGGGTAAGGGTAAGGGTAAGGGTAAGGGTAAGGGTAAGGGTAAGGGTAAGGGTAAGGGTAAGGGTAAGGGTAAGGGTAAGGGTAAGGGTAAGCTCAAGGGTAAAAGCAAGGGTAAGGGTAAGGGAAAGGGTAAGGGTAAGCCTAAGGGTAAAAGCAAGGGTAAGGGTAAGGGTAAGGGTAAGGGTAAGGGTAAGCTTAAGGGTAAAAGCAAGAGTAAGGGTAAGGGTAAGGGTAAGGGTAAGGGTAAGGGTAAGCTTAAGGGTAAAAGCAAGGGTAAGGGTAAAGGTAAGGGTAAGGGTAAGGGTAAGGGTAAGGGTAAGGGTAAGGGTAAGGGTAAAGGTAAGGGTAAGCCTAAGGGTAAAAGCAAGGGTAAGGGTAAGGGTAAGGGTAAGGGTAAGGTTAAGGGTAAAAGTAAGGGTAAGCTTAAGGGTAAAAGCAAGGGTAAGGGTAAGGGTAAGGGTAAGGGTAAGGGTAAGCTTAAGTGTAAAAGCAAGGGAAAGGGTAAGGGTAAGGGTAAGGGTAAGCTTAAGGGTAAAAGCAAGGGTAAGGGTAAGGGTAAGGGTAAGGGTAAGGGTAAGGGTAAGGGTAAGGGTAAGGGTAAGGGTAAGGGTAAGGGTAAGCTTAAGGGTAAGGGTAAGGGTAAGGGTAAGCTTAAGGGTAAAAGCAAGGGTAAGGGTAAGGGTAAGGGTAAGGGTAAGCTTAAGGGTAAGGGTAAGGGTAAGGGTAAGGGTAAGGGTAAGGGTAAGGGTAAGGGTAAGGGTAAGCTTAAGGGTAAGGGTAAGGGTAAGGGTAAGGGTAAGCTTAAGGGTAAAAGCAAGGGTAAGGGTAAGGGTAAGGGTAAGGGTAAGCTTAAGGGTAAAAGCAAGGGTAAGGGTAAGGGTAAGGGTAAGGGTAAGGGTAAGGGTAAGGGTAAGGGTAAGGGTAAGGGTAAGGGTAAGCTTGAGGGTAAGGGTAAGGGTAAGGGTAAGCTTAAGGGTAAAAGCAAGGGTAAGGGTAAGGGTAAGGGTAAGGGTAAGCTTAAGGGTAAGGGTAAGGGTAAGGGTAAGGGTAAGCTTAAGGGTAAAAGCAAGGGTAAGGGTAAGGGTGAGGGTTAGGGTAAGGGTAAGGGTAAGGGTAAGCTTAAGGGTAAGGGTAAGGGTAAGGGTAAGGGTAAGCTTAAGGGTAAAAGCAAGGGTAAGGGTAAGGGTAAGGGTAAGGGTAAGGGTAAGGGTAAGGGTAAGGGTAAGGGTAAGGGTAAGGGTAAGGGTAAGGGTAAGGGTAAGGGTAAGGGTAAGGGTAAGGGTAAGGGTAAGGGTAAGGGTAAGGGTAAGGGAAAGCTTAAGGGTAAGGGTAAGGGTAAGGGTAAGGGTAAGCTTAAGGGTAAAAGCAAGGGTAAGGGTAAGGGTAAGGGTAAGGGTAAGGGTAAGCTTAAGGGTAAAAGCAAGGGTAAGGTTAAGGGTAAGGGTAAGGGTAAGGGTAAGGGTAAGGGTAAGGGTAAGGGTAAGCTTAAGGGTAAGGGTAAGGGTAAGGGTAAGGGTAAGCTTAAGGGTAAAAGCAAGGGTAAGGGTAAGGGTAAGGGTAAGGGTAAGGGTAAGGGTAAGGGTAAGGGTAAGGGTAAGGGTAAGGGTAAGCTTAAGGGTAAAAGCAAGGGTAAGGGTAAGGGTAAGGGTAAGGGTAAGGGTAAGCTTAAGGGTAAAAGCAAGGGTAAGGGTAAGGGTAAGGGTAAGGGTAAGGGTAAGGGTAAGGGTAAGGGTAAGGGTAAGGGTAAGGGTAAGGGTAAGGGTAAGGGTAAGGGTAAGGGTAAGGGAAAGCTTAAGGGTAAAAGCAAGGGTAAGGGTAAGGGTAAGAGTAAGGGTAAGGGTAAGGGTAAGGGTAAGGGTAAGCTTAAGGGTAAAAGCAAGGGTAAGGGTTAGGGTAAGGGTAAGGGTAAGGGTAAGGGTAAGGGTTAGGGTAAGGGTAAAGGTAAGGGTAAGCCTAAGGGTAAAAGCAAGGGTAAGGGTAAGGGTAAGGGTAAGGGTAAGGGTAAGGGTAAGGGTAAGGGTAAGGGTAAGGGTAAGAGTAAGGGTAAGGGTAAGGGTAAGCTTAAGGGTAAAAGCAAGGGTAAGGGTAAGGGTAAGGGTAAGCCTAAGGGTAAAAGCAAGGGTAAGGGTAAGGGTAAGGGTAAGGGTAAGGGTAAGCTTAAGGGTAAAAGCAAGGGTGAGGGTAAGGGTAAGGGTAAGGGTAAGGGTAAGGGTAAGCTTAAGGGTAAAAGCAAGGGTAAGGGTAAGGGTAAGGGTAAGAGTAAGGGTAAGGGTAAGGGTAAAGGTAAGGGTAAGCCTAAGGGTAAAAGCAAGGGTAAGGGTAAGGGTAAGGGTAAGGGTAAGGGTAAGGGTAAGCTTAAGGGTAAAAGCAAGGGTAAGGGTAAGGGTAAGGGTAAGGGTAAGGGTAAGGGTAAGGGTAAGGGTAAGGTGAAGGGTAAGGGTAAGGGTAAGCTTAAGGGTAAAAGCAAGGGTAAGGGTAAGGGTAAGGGTAAGGTTAAGGGTAAGGGTAAGGGTAAGGGTAAGGGTAAGGGTAAGGGTAAGGGTAAGCTTAAGGGTAAGGGTAAGGGTAAGGGTAAGGGTAAGCTTAAGGGTAAAAGCAATGGTGAGGGTCAGGGTAAGGGTAAGTGTAAGGGTAAGGGTAAGGGTAAGGGTAAGGGTGAGCTTAAGGGTAAAAGCAAGGGTAAGGGTAAGGTTAAGGGTAAGGGTAAGGGTAAGGGTAAGGGTTAGCTTAAGGGTAAAAGCAAGGGTAAGGGTAAGGGTAAGGGTAAGGGTAAGGGTAAGGGTAAGGGTAAGGGTAAGGGTAAGGGTAAAGGTAAGGGTAAGCCTAAGGGTAAAAGCAAGGGTAAGGGTAAGGGTAAGAGTAAGGGTAAGGGTAAGGGTAAGGGTAAGCTTAAGGGTAAAAGCAAGGGTAAGGGTAAGGGTAAGGGTAAGGGTAAGCCTAAGGGTAAAAGCAAGGGTAAGGGTAAGGGTAAGGGTAAGGGTAAGGGTAAGCTTAAGGGTAAAAGCAAGGGTAAGGGTAAGGGTAAGGGTAAGGGTAAGGGTAAGCTTAAGGGTAAAAGCAAGGGTGAGGGTAAGGGTAAGGGTAAGGGTAAGGGTAAGGGTAAGGGTAAGGATAAGGGTAAGCTTAAGGGTAAAAGCAAGGGTAAGGGTAAGGGTAAGGGTAAGGGTAAGGGTAAGGGTAAGGGTAAGGGTAAGGGTAAGCTTAAGGGTAAAAGCAGGGGTAAGGGTAAGGGTAAGGGTAAGGGTAAGGGTAAAGGTAAGGGTAAGCCTAAGGGTAAAAGCAAGGGTAAGGGTAAGGGTAAGGGTAAGGGTAAGGGTTAGGGTAAGGGTAAGGGTAAGGGTAAGGGTAAGGGTAAGGGTAAGGGTAAGGGTAAGGGTAAGGGTAAGGGTAAGCTTAAGGGTAAAAGCAAGGGTAAGGGTAAGGGAAAGGGTAAGGGTAAGCCTAAGGGTTAAAGCAAGGGTAAGGGTAAGGGTAAGGGTAAGGGTAAGGGTAGCTTAAGGGTAAAAGCAAGAGTAAGGGTAAGGGTAAGGGTAAGGGTAAGGGTAAGCTTGAGGGTAAAAGCAAGGGTAAGGGTAAAGGTAAGGGTAAGGGTAAGGGTAAGGGTAAGGGTAAGGGTAAGGGTAAGGGTAAGGGTAAGGGTAAAGGTAAGGGTAAGCCTAAGGGTAAAAGCAAGGGTAAGGGTAAGGGTAAGGTTAAGGGTAAGGGTAAGGTTAAGGGTAAGGGTAAGGGTAAGCTTAAGGGTAAAAGCAAGGGTAAGGGTAAGGGTAAGGGTAAGGGTAAGGGTAAGGGTAAGGGTAAGGGTAAGGGTAAGGGTAAGGGTAAGGGTAAGGGTAAGGGTAAGGGTAAGGGTAAGGGTAAGGGTAAGGGTAAGGGTAAGGGTAAGCTTAAGGGTAAGGGTAAGGGTAAGGGTAAGGGTAAGCTTAAGGGTAAAAGCAAGGGTAAGGGTAAGGGTAAGGGTAAGGGTAAGCTTAAGGGTAAAAGCAAGGGTAAGGGTAAGGGTAAGGGTAAGGGTAAGGGTAAGGGTAAGGGTAAGGGTAAGGGTAAGGGTAAGGGTAAGGGTAAGGGTAAGGGTAAGGGTAAGCTTAAGGGTAAGGGTAAGGGTAAGGGTAAGGGTAAGCTTAAGGGTAAAAGCAAGGGTAAGGGTAAGGGTAAGGGTAAGGGTAAGGGTAAGGGTAAGCTTAAGGGTGAGGGTAAGGGTAAGGGTAAGGGTAAGCTTAAGGGTAAAAGCAAGGGTAAGAGTAAGGGTGAGGGTAAGGGTAAGGGTAAGGGTAAGGGTAAGCTTAAGGGTAAGGGTAAGGGTAAGGGTAAGGGTAAGCTTAAGGGTAAAAGCAAGGGTGAGGGTAAGGGTAAGGGTAAGGGTAAGGGTAAGGGTAAGGGTAAGGGTAAGGGTAAGGGTAAGGGTAAGGGTAAGGGTAAGGGTAAGGGTAAGGGTAAGGGAAAGCTTAAGGGTAAGGGTAAGGGTAAGGGTAAGGGTAAGCTTAAGGGTAAAAGCAAGGGTAAGGGTAAGGGTAAGGGTAAGGGTAAGGGTAAGCTTAAGGGTAAAAGCAAGGGTAAGGGTAAGGGTAAGGGTAAGGGTAAGGGTAAGGGTAAGGGTAAGGGTAAGGGTAAGGGTAAGGGTAAGGGTAAGGGTAAGGGTAAGGGTAAGGGTAAGGGTAAGCTTAAGGGTAAGGGTAAGGGTAAGGGTAAGGGTAAGCTTAAGGGTAAAAGCAAGGGTAAGGGTAAGGGTAAGGGTAAGGGTAAGGGTAAGGGTAAGGGTAAGGGTAAGTTTAAGGGTAAAAGCAAGGGTAAGGGTAAGGGTAAGGGTTAGCTTAAGGGTAAAAGCAAGGGTAAGGGTAAGGGTAAGGGTAAGGGTAAGGGTAAGGGTAAGGGTAAGGGTAAGGGTAAGGGTAAAGGTAAGGGTAAGCCTAAGGGTAAAAGCAAGGGTAAGGGTAAGGGTAAGGGTAAGGGTAAGAGTAAGGGTAAGGGTAAGGGTAAGCTTAAGGGTAAAAGCAGGGGTAAGGGTAAGGGTAAGGGTAAGGGTAAGCCTAAGGGTAAAAGCAAGGGTAAGGGTAAGGGTAAGGGTAAGGGTAAGGGTAAGGGTAAGCTTAAGGGTAAAAGCAAGGGTAAGGGTAAGGGTAAGGGTAAGGGTAAGGGTAAGTGTAAGCTTAAGGGTAAAAGCAAGGGTGAGAGTAAGGGTAAGGGTAAGGGTAAGGGTAAGGGTAAGGGTAAGGGTAAGGGTAAGGGTAAGTTTAAGGGTAAAAGCAAGGGTAAGGGTAAGGGTAAGGGTAAGGGTAAGGGTAAGGGTAAGGGTAAGGGTAAGGGTAAGGGTAAGGGTAAGGGTAAGGGTAAGCTTAAGGGTAAAAGCAAGGGTAAGGGTAAGGGTAAGGGTAAGGGTAAGGGTAAAGGTAAGGGTAAGCCTAAGGGTAAAAGCAAGGGTAAGGGTAAGGGTAAGGGTAAGGGTAAGGGTAAGGGTTAGGGTAAGGGTAAGGGTAAGGGTAAGGGTAAGGGTAAGGGTAAGGGTAAGTTTAAGGGTAAGGGTAAGGGTAAGGGTAAGGGTAAGGGTAAGCTCAAGGGTAAAAGCAAGGGTAAGGGTAAGGGAAAGGGTAAGGGTAAGCCTAAGGGTAAAAGCAAGGGTAAGGGTAAGGGTAAGGGTAAGGGTAAGGGTAAGCTTAAGGGTAAAAGCAAGAGTAAGGGTAAGGGTAAGGGTAAGGGTAAGGGTAAGGGTAAGCTTAAGGGTAAAAGCAAGGGTAAGGGTAAAGGTAAGGGTAAGGGTAAGGGTAAGGGTAAGGGTAAGGGTAAGGGTAAGGGTAAAGGTAAGGGTAAGCCTAAGGGTAAAAGCAAGGGTAAGGGTAAGGGTAAGGGTAAGGGTAAGGTTAAGGGTAAAAGTAAGGGTAAGCTTAAGGGTAAAAGCAAGGGTAAGGGTAAGGGTAAGGGTAAGCTTAAGGGTAAAAGCAAGGGAAAGGGTAAGGGTAAGGGTAAGGGTAAGCTTAAGGGTAAAAGCAAGGGTAAGGGTAAGGGTAAGGGTAAGGGTAAGGGTAAGGGTAAGGGTAAGGGTAAGGGTAAGGGTAAGGGTAAGGGTAAGCTTAAGGGTAAGGGTAAGGGTAAGGGTAAGCTTAAGGGTAAAAGCAAGGGTAAGGGTAAGGGTAAGGGTAAGGGTAAGCTTAAGGGTAAGGGTAAGGGTAAGGGTAAGGGTAAGGGTAAGGGTAAGGGTAAGGGTAAGCTTAAGGGTAAGGGTAAGGGTAAGGGTAAGGGTAAGCTTAAGGGTAAAAGCAAGGGTAAGGGTAAGGGTAAGGGTAAGGGTAAGCTTAAGGGTAAAAGCAAGGGTAAGGGTAAGGGTAAGGGTAAGGGTAAGGGTAAGGGTAAGGGTAAGGGTAAGGGTAAGGGTAAGGGTAAGGGTAAGCTTAAGGGTAAGGGTAAGGGTAAGGGTAAGCTTAAGGGTAAAAGCAAGGGTAAGGGTAAGGGTAAGGGTAAGGGTAAGCTTAAGGGTAAGGGTAAGGGTAAGGGTGAGGGTAAGCTTAAGGGTAAAAGCAAGGGTAAGGGTAAGGGTGAGGGTTAGGGTAAGGGTAAGGGTAAGGGTAAGCTTAAGGGTAAGGGTAAGGGTAAGGGTAAGGGTAAGCTTAAGGGTAAAAGCAAGGGTAAGGGTAAGGGTAAGGGTAAGGGTAAGGGTAAGGGTAAGGGTAAGGGTAAGGGTAAGGGTAAGGGTAAGGGTAAGGGTAAGGGTAAGGGTAAGGGTAAGGGTAAGGGTAAGGGTAAGGGTAAGGGTAAGGGTAAGGGAAAGCTTAAGGGTAAGGGTAAGGGTAAGGGTAAGGGTAAGCTTAAGGGTAAAAGCAAGGGTAAGGGTAAGGGTAAGGGTAAGGGTAAGGGTAAGCTTAAGGGTAAAAGCAAGGGTAAGGTTAAGGGTAAGGGTAAGGGTAAGGGTAAAGGTAAGGGTAAGGGTAAGGGTAAGCTTAAGGGTAAGGGTAAGGGTAAGGGTAAGGGTAAGCTTAAGGGTAAAAGCAAGGGTAAGGGTAAGGGTAAGGGTAAGGGTAAGGGTAAGGGTAAGGGTAAGGGTAAGGGTAAGGGTAAGGGTAAGCTTAAGGGTAAAAGCAAGGGTAAGGGTAAGGGTAAGGGTAAGGGTAAGGGTAAGCTTAAGGGTAAAAGCAAGGGTAAGGGTAAGGGTAAGGGTAAGGGTAAGGGTAAGGGTAAGGGTAAGGGTAAGGGTAAGGGTAAGGGTAAGGGTAAGGGTAAGGGTAAGGGTAAGGGTAAGGGTAAGGGTAAGGGTAAGGGAAAGCTTAAGGGTAAAAGCAAGGGTAAGGGTAAGGGTAAGGGTAAGGGTAAGGGAAAGGGTAAGGGTAAGCTTAAGGGTAAAAGCAAGGGTAAGGGTAAGGGTAAGGGTAAGGGTAAGGGTAAGGGTAAGGGTTAGGGTAAGGGTAAAGGTAAGGGTAAGCCTAAGGGTAAAAGCAAGGGTAAGGGTAAGGGTAAGGGTAAGGGTAAGGGTAAGGGTAAGGGTAAGGGTAAGGGTAAGGGTAAGAGTAAGGGTAAGGGTAAGGGTAAGCTTAAGGGTAAAAGCAAGGGTAAGGGTAAGGGTAAGGGTAAGCCTAAGGGTAAAAGCAAGGGTAAGGGTAAGGGTAAGGGTAAGGGTAAGGGTAAGCTTAAGGGTAAAAGCAAGGGTGAGGGTAAGGGTAAGGGTAAGGGTAAGGGTAAGGGTAAGCTTAAGGGTAAAAGCAAGGGTAAGGGTAAGGGTAAGGGTAAGAGTAAGGGTAAGGGTAAGGGTAAAGGTAAGGGTAAGCCTAAGGGTAAAAGCAAGGGTAAGGGTAAGGGTAAGGGTAAGGGTAAGGGTAAGGGTGAGCTTAAGGGTAAAAGCAAGGGTAAGGGTAAGGGTAAGGGTAAGGGTAAGGGTAAGGGTAAGGGTAAGGGTAAGGTGAAGGGTAAGGGTAAAGGTAAGCTTAAGGGTAAAAGCAAGGGTAAGGGTAAGGGTAAGGGTAAGGGTAAGGGTAAGGGTAAGGGTAAGGGTAAGGGTAAGGGTAAGGGTAAGGGTAAGGGTAAGGGTAAGGGTAAGGGTAAGCTTAAGTGTAAAAGCAAGGGTAAGGGTTAGGGTAAGGGTAAGGGTAAGGGTAAGGGTAAGGGTAAGCTTAAGGGTAAAAGCAAGGGTAAGGGTAAGGGTAAGGGTAAGGGTAAGGGTAAGGGTAAGGGTAAGGGTAAGGGTAAGGGTAAGGGTAAGGGTAAGGGTAAGCTTAAGGGTAAAAGCAAGGGTAAGGGTAAGGGTAAGGGTAAGGGTAAGGGTAAGGGTAAGGGTAAGGGTAAGGGTAAGGGTAAGGGTAAGCTTAAGGGTAAAAGCAAGGGTAAGGGTAAGGGTAAGGGTAAGGGTAAGGGTTAGGGTAAGGGTAAAGGTAAGGGTAAGCCTAAGGGTAAAAGCAAGGGTAAGGGTAAGGGTAAGGGTAAGGGTAAGGGTAAGGGTAAGGGTAAGGGTAAGGGTAAGGGTAAGAGTAAGGGTAAGGGTAAGGGTAAGCTTAAGGGTAAAAGCAAGGGTAAGGGTAAGGGTAAGGGTAAGGGTAAGCTTAAGGGTAAGGGTAAGGGTAAGGGTAAGGGTAAGGGTAAGGGTAAGGGTAAGGGTAAGCTTAAGGGTAAGGGTAAGGGTAAGGGTAAGGGTAAGCTTAAGGGTAAAAGCAAGGGTAAGGGTAAGGGTAAGCTTAAGGGTAAAAGCAAGGGTAAGGGTAAGGGTAAGGGTAAGGGTAAGGGTAAGGGTAAGGGTAAGGGTAAGGGTAAGGGTAAGGGTAAGGGTAAGCTTAAGGGTAAGGGTAAGGGTAAGGGTAAGCTTAAGGGTAAAAGCAAGGGTAAGGGTAAGGGTAAGGGTAAGGGTAAGCTTAAGGGTAAGGGTAAGGGTAAGGGTAAGGGTAAGGGTAAGGGTAAGGGTAAGGGTAAGCTTAAGGGTAAGGGTAAGGGTAAGGGTAAGGGTAAGCTTAAGGGTAAAAGCAAGGGTAAGGGTAAGGGTAAGGGTAAGGGTAAGCTTAAGGGTAAAAGCAAGGGTAAGGGTAAGGGTAAGGGTAAGGGTAAGGGTAAGGGTAAGGGTAAGGGTAAGGGTAAGGGTAAGGGTAAGGGTAAGCTTAAGGGTAAGGGTAAGGGTAAGGGTAAGCTTAAGGGTAAAAGCAAGGGTAAGGGTAAGGGTAAGGGTAAGGGTAAGCTTAAGGGTAAGGGTAAGGGTAAGGGTGAGGGTAAGCTTAAGGGTAAAAGCAAGGGTAAGGGTAAGGGTGAGGGTTAGGGTAAGGGTAAGGGTAAGGGTAAGCTTAAGGGTAAGGGTAAGGGTAAGGGTAAGGGTAAGCTTAAGGGTAAAAGCAAGGGTAAGGGTAAGGGTAAGGGTAAGGGTAAGGGTAAGGGTAAGGGTAAGGGTAAGGGTAAGGGTAAGGGTAAGGGTAAGGGTAAGGGTAAGGGTAAGGGTAAGGGTAAGGGTAAGGGTAAGGGTAAGGGTAAGGGTAAGGGAAAGCTTAAGGGTAAGGGTAAGGGTAAGGGTAAGGGTAAGCTTAAGGGTAAAAGCAAGGGTAAGGGTAAGGGTAAGGGTAAGGGTAAGGGTAAGCTTAAGGGTAAAAGCAAGGGTAAGGTTAAGGGTAAGGGTAAGGGTAAGGGTAAAGGTAAGGGTAAGGGTAAGGGTAAGCTTAAGGGTAAGGGTAAGGGTAAGGGTAAGGGTAAGCTTAAGGGTAAAAGCAAGGGTAAGGGTAAGGGTAAGGGTAAGGGTAAGGGTAAGGGTAAGGGTAAGGGTAAGGGTAAGGGTAAGGGTAAGCTTAAGGGTAAAAGCAAGGGTAAGGGTAAGGGTAAGGGTAAGGGTAAGGGTAAGCTTAAGGGTAAAAGCAAGGGTAAGGGTAAGGGTAAGGGTAAGGGTAAGGGTAAGGGTAAGGGTAAGGGTAAGGGTAAGGGTAAGGGTAAGGGTAAGGGTAAGGGTAAGGGTAAGGGTAAGGGTAAGGGTAAGGGTAAGGGAAAGCTTAAGGGTAAAAGCAAGGGTAAGGGTAAGGGTAAGGGTAAGGGTAAGGGAAAGGGTAAGGGTAAGCTTAAGGGTAAAAGCAAGGGTAAGGGTAAGGGTAAGGGTAAGGGTAAGGGTAAGGGTAAGGGTTAGGGTAAGGGTAAAGGTAAGGGTAAGCCTAAGGGTAAAAGCAAGGGTAAGGGTAAGGGTAAGGGTAAGGGTAAGGGTAAGGGTAAGGGTAAGGGTAAGGGTAAGGGTAAGAGTAAGGGTAAGGGTAAGGGTAAGCTTAAGGGTAAAAGCAAGGGTAAGGGTAAGGGTAAGGGTAAGCCTAAGGGTAAAAGCAAGGGTAAGGGTAAGGGTAAGGGTAAGGGTAAGGGTAAGCTTAAGGGTAAAAGCAAGGGTGAGGGTAAGGGTAAGGGTAAGGGTAAGGGTAAGGGTAAGCTTAAGGGTAAAAGCAAGGGTAAGGGTAAGGGTAAGGGTAAGAGTAAGGGTAAGGGTAAGGGTAAAGGTAAGGGTAAGCCTAAGGGTAAAAGCAAGGGTAAGGGTAAGGGTAAGGGTAAGGGTAAGGGTAAGGGTGAGCTTAAGGGTAAAAGCAAGGGTAAGGGTAAGGGTAAGGGTAAGGGTAAGGGTAAGGGTAAGGGTAAGGGTAAGGTGAAGGGTAAGGGTAAAGGTAAGCTTAAGGGTAAAAGCAAGGGTAAGGGTAAGGGTAAGGGTAAGGGTAAGGGTAAGGGTAAGGGTAAGGGTAAGGGTAAGGGTAAGGGTAAGGGTAAGGGTAAGGGTAAGGGTAAGGGTAAGCTTAAGTGTAAAAGCAAGGGTAAGGGTTAGGGTAAGGGTAAGGGTAAGGGTAAGGGTAAGGGTAAGCTTAAGGGTAAAAGCAAGGGTAAGGGTAAGGGTAAGGGTAAGGGTAAGGGTAAGGGTAAGGGTAAGGGTAAGGGTAAGGGTAAGGGTAAGGGTAAGGGTAAGCTTAAGGGTAAAAGCAAGGGTAAGGGTAAGGGTAAGGGTAAGGGTAAGGGTAAGGGTAAGGGTAAGGGTAAGGGTAAGGGTAAGGGTAAGCTTAAGGGTAAAAGCAAGGGTAAGGGTAAGGGTAAGGGTAAGGGTAAGGGTTAGGGTAAGGGTAAAGGTAAGGGTAAGCCTAAGGGTAAAAGCAAGGGTAAGGGTAAGGGTAAGGGTAAGGGTAAGGGTAAGGGTAAGGGTAAGGGTAAGGGTAAGGGTAAGAGTAAGGGTAAGGGTAAGGGTAAGCTTAAGGGTAAAAGCAAGGGTAAGGGTAAGGGTGAGGGTAAGGGTAAGCCTAAGGGTAAAAGCAAGGGTAAGGGTAAGGGTAAGGGTAAGGGTAAGGGTAAGCTTAAGGGTAAAAGCAAGGGTAAGGGTAAGGGTAAGGGTAAGGGTAAGCTTAAGGGTAAAAGCAAGGGTAAGGGTAAGGGTAAGGGTAAGGGTAAGGGTAAGGGTAAGGGTAAGGGTAAGGGTAAAGGTAAGGGTAAGCCTAAGGGTAAAAGCAAGGGTAAGGGTAAGGGTAAGGGTAAGGGTAAGGGTAAGGGTAAGCTTAAGGGTAAAAGCAAGGGTAAGGGTAAGGGTAAGGGTAAGGGTAAGGGTAAGGGTAAGGGTAATGGTAAGGGTAAGGGTAAGGGTAAGGGTAAGGGTAAGGGTAAGGGTAAGCTAAAGGGTAAAAGCAAGGGTAAGGGTTAGGGTAAGGGTAAGGGTAAGGGTAAGGGTAAGGGTAAGCTTAGGGGTAAAAGCAAGGGTAAGGGTAAGGGTAAGGGTAAGGGTAAGGGTAAGGGTAAGGGTAAGGGTAAGGGTAAGGGTAAGGGTAAAGGTAAGGGTAAGCCTAAGGGTAAAGGCAGGGGTAAAGGTAAGGGTAAGGGTAAGGGTAAGGGTAATGGTAATGGTAAGGGTAAGGGTAAGGGTAAGGGTAAGCTTAAGGGTATAAGCAAGGGTAAGGGTAAGGGTAAGGGTGAGGGTAAGGGTAAGGGTAAGGGTAAGGGTAAGGGTAAGGGTAAGCTTAAGGGTAAAAGCAAGGGTAAGGGTAAGGGTAAGGGTAAGGGTAAGGGTAAGGGTAAGGGTAAGGGTAAGGGTAAGCTTAAGGGTAAAAGCAAGGGTAAGGGTAAGGGTAAGGGTAAGGGTAAGGGTAAGGGTAAGGGTAAGGGTAAGGGTAAGGGTAAGGGTAAGGGTAAGGGTAAGGGTAAGGGTAAGGGTAAGGGTTAGGGTAAGGGTAAGGGTAAAGGTAAGGGTAAGCCTAAGGGTAAAAGCAAGGGTAAGGGTAAGGGTAAGGGTAAGGGTAAGGGTAAGGGTAAGGCTAAGGGTAAGGGTAAGGGTAAGGGTAAGTGTAAGGGTAAGCTTAAGGGTAAAAGCAAGGGTAAGGGTAAGGGTAAGGGTAAGGGTAAGCCTAAGGGTAAAAGCAAGGGTAAGGGTAAGGGTAAGGGTAAGGGTAAGGGTAAGGGTAAGCTTAAGGGTAAAAGCAAGGGTAAGGGTAAGGGTAAGGGTAAGGGTAAGGGTAAGGGTAAGGGTAAGGGTAAGCTTAAGGGTAAAAGCAAGGGTAAGGGTAAGGGTAAGGGTAAGGGTAAGGGTAAGGGTAAAGGTAAGGGTAAGCCTAAGGGTAAAAGCAAGGGTAAGGGTAAGGGTAAGGGTAAGGGTAAGGGTAAGGGTAAGGGTAAGGGTAAGGTTAAGGGTAAGGGTAAGGGTAAGGGTAAGCTTAAGGGTAAAAGCAAGGGTAAGGGTGAGGGTAAGGGTAAGGGTAAGGGTAAGGGTAAGCTTAAGGGTAAAAGCAAGGGTAAGGGTAAGGGTAAGGGTAAGGGTAAGGGTAAGGGTAAGGGTAAGGGTAAGGGTAAGGGTAAGGGTAAGCTTAAGGGTAAAAGCAAGGGTAAGGGTAAGGGTAAGGGTAAGGGAAAGCTTAAGGGTAAGGGTAAGGGTAAGGGTAAGGGTAAGGGTAAGGGTAAGGATAAGGGTAAAGGTAAGGGTAAGCCTAAGGGTAAAAGCAAGGGTAAGGGTAAGGGTAAGGGTAAGGGTAAGGGTAAGGGTAAGGGTAAGGGTAAGGGTAAGGGTAAGGGTAAGGGTAAGGGTAAGGGTAAGGGTAAGGGTAAGCTTAAGGGTAAAAGCAAGGGTAAGGGTAAGGGTAAGGGTAAGGGTAAGGGTAAGGGTAAGGGTAAAGGTAGGGGTAAGCCTAAGGGTAAAAGCAAGGGTATGGGTAAGGGTAAGGGTAAGGGTAAGGGTAAGGGTAAGGGTAAGGGTAAGGGTAAGGGTAAGGGTAAGGGTAAGGGTAAGGGTAAGGGTAAGGGTAAAGGTAAGGGTAAGCTTAAGGGTAAAAGCAAGGGTAAGGGTAAGGGTAAGGGTAAGGGTAAGGGTAAGGGTAAGGGTAAGGGTAAGGGTAAGGGTAAGGGTAAGCTTAAGGGTAAAAGCAAGGGTAAGGGTAAGGGTAAGGGTAAGGGTAAGGGTAAGGGTAAGGGTAAGGGTAAGGGTAAGGGTAAGGGTAAGGGTAAGGGTAAGGGTAAGGGTAAGGGTAAGGGTAAGCTTAAGGGTAAAAGCAAGGGTAAGGGTAAGGGTAAGGGTAAGGGTAAGGGTAAGGGTAAGGGTAAGGGTAAGGGTAAGGGTAAGGGTAAGCTTAAGGGTAAAAGCAAGGGTAAGGGTAAGGGTAAGGGTAAGGGTAAGGGTAAGGGTAAGCCTAAGGGTAAAAGCAAGGGTAAGGGTAAGGGTAAAAGCAAGGGTAAGGGTAAGGGTAAGGGTAAGGGTAAGGGTAAGGGTAAGGGTAAGGGTAAGGGTAAGGGTAAGGGTAAGGGTAAGGGTAAGGGTAAGGGTAAGCTTAAGGGTAAAAGCAAGGGTAAGGGTAAGGGTAAGGGTAAGGGTAAGGGTAAGTGTAAGCTTAAGGGTAAAAGCAAGGGTAAGGGTAAGGGTAAGGGTAAAGGTAAGGGTAAGCCTTAGGGTAAAAGCAAGGGTAAGGGTAAGGGTAAGGGTAAGGGTAAGGGTAAGGGTAAGGGTAAGGGTAAGGGTAAGGGTAAGGGTAAGGGTAAGCTTAAGGGTAAAAGCAAGGGTAAGGGTAAGGGTAAGGGTAAGGGTAAGGGTAAGGGTAAGGGTAAGGGTAAGGGTAAGGGTAAGGGTAAGCTTAAGGGTAAAAGCAAGGGTAAGGGTAAGGGTAAGGTTAAGGGTAAGGGTAAGGGTAAGGGTAAGGGTAAGGGTAAGCTTAAGGGTAAAAGCAAGGGTAAGGGATAGGGTAAGGGTAAGGGTAAGGGTAAGGGTAAGCTTGAGGGTAAAAGCAAGGGTAAGGGTAAGGGTAAGGGTAAGGGTAAAGGTAAGGGTAAGCCTAAGGGTGAAAGCAAGGGTAAGGGTAAGGGTAAGGGTAAGGGTAAGGGTAAGGGTAAGGGTAAGGGTAAGGGTAAGGGTAAGGGTAAGGGTAAGGGTAAGGGTAAGGGTAAGGGTAAGGGTAAGGGTAAGGGTAAGGGTAAGCTTAAGGGTATAAGCAAGGGTAAGGGTAAGGGTAAGGGTGAGGGTAAGGGTAAGGGTAAGGGTAAGCTTAAGGGTAAAAGCAAGGGTAAGGGTAAGGGTAAGGGTAAGGGTAAGGGTAAGGGTAAGCTTAAGGGTAAAAGCAAGGGTAAGGGTAAGGGTAAGGGTAAGGGTAAGGGTAAGGGTAAGGGTAAGGGTAAGGGTAAGGGTAAGGGTAAAGGTTAGGGTAAGCCTAAGGGTAAAAGCAAGGGTAAGGGTAAAGGTAAGGGTAAGGGTAAGGGTAAGGGTAAGGGTAAGGGTAAGGGTAAGCTTAAGGGTAAAAGCAAGGGTAAGGGTAAGGGTAAGGGTAAGGGTAAGCCTAAGGGTAAAACAAGGGTAAGGGTAAGGGTAAGCTCAAGGGTAAAAGCAAGGGTAAGGGTAAGGGTAAGGGTGAGGGTAAGGGTAAGCTTAAGGGTTAAAGCAAGGGTAAGGGTAAGGGTAAGGGTAAGGGTAAGGGTAAAGGTAAGGGTAAGCCTAAGGGTAAAAGCAAGGGTAAGGGTGAGGGTAAGGGTAAGGGTAAGGGTAAGGGTAAGGGTAAGGGTAAGGGTAAGGGTAAGGGTAAGGGTAAGGGTAAGGGTAAGGGTAAGGGTAAGGGTAAGGGTAAGGGTAAGGGTAAGGGTAAGGGTAAGGGTAAGGGTAAGGGTAAGCCTAAGGGTAAAAGCAAGGGTAAGGGTGAGGGTAAGGGTAAGGGTAAGGGTAAGGGTAAGGGTAAGGGTAAGGGTAAGGGTAAGCTTAAGGGTAAGGGTAAGGGTAAGGGTAAGGGTAAACTTAAGGGTAAAAGCAAGGGTGAGGGTAAGGGTAAGGGTAAGGGTAAGGGTAAGCTTAAGGGTAAGGGTAAGGGTAAGGGTAAGGGTAAGCTTAAGGGTAAAAGCAAGGGTAAGGTTAAGGGTAAGGGTAAGGGTAAGGGTAAGGGTAAGGGTAAGCTTGAGGGTAAGGGTAAGGGTAAGGGTAAGGGTAAGCTTAAGGGTAAAAGCAAGGGTAAGGGTAAGGGTAAGAGTAAGGGTAAGGGTAAGGGTAAGGGTAAGGGTAAGGGTAAGGGTAAGGGTAAGGGTAAGGGTAAGGGTAAGGGTAAGGGTAAGGGTAAGGGTAAGGGTAAGGGTAAGCTTAAGGGTAAGGGTAAGGGTAAGGGTAAGCTTAAGGGTAAAAGCAAGGGTAAGGGTAAGGGTAAGGGTAAGGGTAAGGGTAAGCTTAAGGGTAAAAGCAAGGGTAAGGGTAAGGGTAAGGGTAAGGGTAAGGGTAAGGGTAAGGTTGAGGGTAAGGGTAAGGGTAAGGGTAAGCTTAAGGGTAAGGGTAAGGGTAAGGGTAAGCTTAAGGGTAAAAGCAAGGGTAAGGGTAAGGGTTAGGGTAAGGGTGAGGGTAAAGGTAAGGGTAAGCCTAAGGGTAAAAGCAAGGGTAAGAGTAAGGGTAAGGGTAAGGGTAAGGGTAAGGGTAAGGGTAAGGGTAAGGGTAAGGGTAAGGGTAAGGGTAAGGGTAAGCTTAAGGGTAAAAGCAAGGGTAAGGGTAAGGGTAAGGGTAAGGGTAAGGGTAAGGGTAAGGGTAAGGGTAAGGGTAAGGGTAAGCTTAAGGGTAAAAGCAAGGGTAAGGGTAAGGGTAAGGGTAAGGGTAAGGGTAAGGGTAAGGGTAAGGGTAAGGGTAAGGGTAAGGGTAAGCTTAAGGGTAAAAGCAAGGGTAAGGGTAAGGGTGAGGGTAAGGGTAAGGGTTAGGGTAAGGGTAAAGGTAAGGGTAAGCCTAAGGGTAAAAGCAAGGGTAAGGGTAAGGGTAAGGGTAAGGGTAAGGGTGAGGGTAAGGGTAAGGGTAAGGGTAAGAGTAAGGGTAAGGGTAAGGGTAAGCTTAAGGGTAAAAGCAAGGGTAAGGGTAAGGGTAAGGGTAAGGGTAAGCCTAAGGGTAAAAGCAAGGGTAAGGGTAAGGTTAAGGGTAAGGGTAAGGGTAAGCTTAAGGGTAAAAGCAAGGGTAAGGGTAAGGGTAAGGGTAAGGGTAAGGGTAAGCTTAAGGGTAAAAGCAAGGGTAAGGGTAAGGGTAAAAGCAAGGGTAAGGATAAGGGTAAGGGTAAGGGTAAGGGTAAGGGTAAGCTTAAGGGTAAGGGTAAGGGTAAGGGTAAGCTTTAGGGTAAAAGCAAGGGTAAGGGTAAGGGTAAGGGTAAGGGTAAGGGTAAGGGTAAGGGTAAGGGTAAGGGTAAGGGTAAGCTTAAGGGTTAAAGCAAGGGTAAGCGTAAGGGTAAGGGTAAAGGTAAGGGTAAGGGTAAGGGTAAGGGTAAGGGAAAGGGTAAAGGTAAGGGTAAGGGTACCCTTACCCTTGCTTTTACCCTTAGGCTTACCCTTACCCTTACCCTTACCCTTACCCTTGCTTTTACCCTTAAGCTTACCCTTACCCTTACCCTTACCCTTACCCTTACCCTTACCCTTACCCTTACCCTTACCCTTACCCTTACCCTTACCCTTACCCTTGCTTTTACCCTTAGGCTTACCCTTACCTTTACCCTTACCCTTACCCTTACCCTTACCCTTACCCTTACCCTTACCCTTGCTTTTACCCTTAAGCTTACCCTTACCCTTACCCTCACCCTTACCCTTACCCTTACCCTTACCCTTACCCTTACCCTTACCCTTACCCTTACCCTTACTTTTACCCTTAAGCTTACCCTTACCCTTACCCTTACCCTTACACTTTCCCTTACCCTTACCCTTACCCTTACCCTTGCTTTTACCCTTAAGCTTACCCTTACCCTTACCCTTACCCTTACCCTTAAGCTTACCCTTACCCTTACCCTTACCCTTACCCTTACCCTTACCCTTACCCTTACCCTTACCCTTGCTTTTACCCTTAAGCTTACCCTTACCCTTACCCTTACCCTTACCCTTGCTTTTACCCTTAAGCTTACCCTTACCCTTACCCTTACCCTTACCCTTAAGCTTACCCTTACCCTTACCCTTACCCTTACCCTTACCCTTACCCTTACCCTTACCCTTACCCTTACCCTTACCCTTACCCTTACCCTTACCCTTACCCTTACCCTTACCCTTGCTTTTACCCTTAAGCTTACCCTTACCCTTACCCTTACCCTTACCCTTAAGCTTACCCTTACCCTTACCCTTACCCTTACCCTTACCCTTGCTTTTACCCTTAAGCTTACCCTTACCCTTACCCTTACCCTTACCCTTAAGCTTACCCTTACCCTTACCCTTACCCATACCCTTACCCTTACCCTTACCCTTGCTTTTACCCTTAAGTTTACCCTTACCCTTACCCTTACCCTTACCCTTAAGCTTACCCTTACCCTTACCCTTACCCTTACCCTTACCCTTACCCTTACCCTTACCCTTACCCTTACCCTTACCCTTACCCTTACCCTTACCCTTACCCTTACCCTTACCCTTACCCTTACCCTTACCCTTGCTTTTACCATTAAGCTTACCCTTACCCTTACCCTTACCCTTACCCTTACCCTTGCTTTTACCCTTGAGCTTACCCTTACCCTTACCCTTACCCTTACCCTTACCCTTAAGCTTACCCTTACCCTTACCCTTACCCTTACCCTTACCCTTACCCTTACCCTTACCCTTACCCTTGCTTTTACCCTTAAGCTTACCCTTACCCTTACCCTTACCCTTACCCTTACCCTTACCCTTACCCTACCCTTACCCTTACCCTTACCCTTGCTTTTACCCTTAGGCTTACCCTTACCTTTACCCTTACCCTTACCCTTACCCTTACCCTTACCCTTACCCTTACCCTTACCCTTGCTTTTACCCTTAAGCTTACCCTTACCCTTACCCTTTCCCTTACCCTTACCCTTACCCTTGCTTTTACCTTTAAGCTTACCCTTATCCTTACCCTTACCCTTACCCTTACCCTTGCTTTTACCCTTAGGCTTACCCTTACCCTTACCCTTACCCTTACCCTTGCTTTTACCCTTAAGCTTACCCTTACCCTAACCCTTACCCTTACCCTTACCCTTACCCTTACCCTTACCCTTACCCTTACCCTTACCCTTACCCTTACCCTTACACTTACCTTTACCCTTACCCTTACCCTTACCCTTACCCTTACCCTTACCCTTACCCTTACCCTTACCCTTGCTTTTACCCTTAAGCTTACCCTTACCTTTACCCTTACCCTTACCCTTACCCTTACCCTCACCCTTGCTTTTACCCTTAAGCTTACCCTTACCCTTACCCTTGCTTTTACCCTTAAGCTTACCCTTACCCTTACCCTTACCCTTACCCTCACCCTTGCTTTTACCCTTAGGCTTACCCTTACCCTTACCCTTACCCTTGCTTTTACCCTTAAGCTTACCCTTACCCTTACCCTTACCCTTAGGGTAAGCTTAAGGGTAAAAGCTTAAGTTACCCTTACCCTTACCCTTACCCTTACCCTTACCCTTACCCTTACCCTTACCTTTACCCTTACCCTTGCTTTTACCCTTAGGCTTACCCTTACCTTTACCCTTACCCTTACCCTTACCCTTACCCTTACCCTTACCCTTACCCTTGCTTTTACCCTTAAGCTTACCCTTACCCTTACCCTTTCCCTTACCCTTACCCTTACCCTTGCTTTTACCTTTAAGCTTACCCTTACCCTTACCCTTACCCTTACCCTTACCCTTGCTTTTACCCTTAGGCTTACCCTTACCCTTACCCTTACCCTTACCCTTGCTTTTACCCTTAAGCTTACCCTTACCCTTACCCTTACCCTTACCCTTACCCTTACCCTTACCCTTACCCTTACCCTTATCCTTACCCTTACCCTTACCCTTACCCTTACCTTTACCCTTACCCTTACCCTTACCCTTACCCTTACCCTTACCCTTACCCTTACCCTTACCCTTACCCTTACCCTTACCCTTACCCTTACCCTTACCCTTACCCTTGCTTTTACCCTTAAGCTTACCCTTACCCTTACCCTTACCCTTACCCTTACCCTTACCCTTACCCTCACCCTTGCTTTTACCCTTAAGCTTACCCTTACCCTTACCCTTACCCTTACCCTTACCCTTACCCTTACCCTTGCTTTTACCCTTAAGCTTACCCTTACCCTTACCCTTACCCTTACCCTTACCCTTGCTTTTACCCTTAGGCTTACCCTTACCCTTACCCTTACCCTTACCCTTGCTTTTACCCTTAAGCTTACCCTTACCCTTACCCTTACCCTTACTCTTACCCTTACCCTTACCCTTACCCTTACCCTTGCTTTTACCCTTAGGCTTACCCTTACCTTTACCCTTACCCTTACCCTTGCTTTTACCCTTAAGCTTACCCTTACCCTTACCCTTACCCTTACTCTTACCCTTACCCTTTCCCTTACCCTTACCCTTGCTTTTACCCTTAAGCTTACCCTTACCCTTACCCTTACCCTTACCCTTACCCTTGCTTTTACCCTTAGGCTTACCCTTACCCTTACCCTTACCCTTGCTTTTACCCTTAAGCTTACCCTTACCCTTACCCTTACCCTTAGGGTAAGCTTAAGGGTAAAAGCTTAAGTTACCCTTACCCTTACCCTTACCCTTACCCTTACCCTTACCCTTACCCTTACCTTTACCCTTACCCTTGCTTTTACCCTTAGGCTTACCCTTACCTTTACCCTTACCCTTACCCTTACCCTTACCCTTACCCTTACCCTTACCCTTACCCTTACCCTTGCTTTTACCCTTAAGCTTACCCTTACCCTTACTCTTTCCCTTACCCTTACCCTTACCCTTGCTTTTACCTTTAAGCTTACCCTTACCCTTACCCTTACCCTTACCCTTACCCTTGCTTTTACCCTTAGGCTTACCCTTACCCTTACCCTTACCCTTACCCTTGCTTTTACCCTTAAGCTTACCCTTACCCTTACCCTTACCCTTACCCTTACCCTTACCCTTATCCTTACCCTTACCCTTACCCTTACCCTTACCTTTACCCTTACCCTTACCCTTACCCTTACCCTTACCCTTACCCTTACCCTTACCCTTACCCTTACCCTTACCCTTACCCTTACCCTTACCCTTACCCTCACCCTTGCTTTTACCCTTAAGCTTACCCTTACCCTTACCCTTACCCTTACCCTTACCCTTACCCTTACCCTTGCTTTTACCCTTAAGCTTACCCTTACCCTTACCCTTACCCTTACCCTTACCCTTGCTTTTACCCTTAGGCTTACCCTTACCCTTACCCTTACCCTTACCCTTGCTTTTACCCTTAAGCTTACCCTTACCCTTACCCTTACCCTTACTCTTACCCTTACCCTTACCCTTACCCTTACCCTTGCTTTTACCCTTAGGCTTACCCTTACCTTTACCCTTACCCTTATCCTTACCCTTACCCTTACCCTTACCCTTACCCTTACCCTTGCTTTTACCCTTAAGCTTACCCTTACCCCTTACCCTTACCCTTACCCTTACCCTTACCCTTACCCTTACCCTTACCCTTACCCTTACCCCTACCCTTACCCTTACCCTTACCCTTGCTTTTACCCTTAAGCTTACCCTTACCCTTACCCTTACCCTTACCCTTACCCTAACCCTTACCCTTACCCTTACCCTTACCCTTGCTTTTACCCTTAAGC
Source organism: Myrrha octodecimguttata (assembly GCA_958510865.1). Taxonomy (NCBI): domain Eukaryota; kingdom Metazoa; phylum Arthropoda; class Insecta; order Coleoptera; family Coccinellidae; genus Myrrha; species Myrrha octodecimguttata. The sequence continues at coordinate 50,933 of CAUEHS010000183.1, read as the reverse complement.
TTACCCTTACCCTTACCCTTACCCTTACCCTTAAGCTTACCCTTACCCTTACCCTTACCCTTACCTTTACCCTTACCCTTACCCTTGCTTTCACCCTTAGGCTTACCCTTACCCTTACCCTTACCCTTACCCTTACCCTTAAGCTTACCCTTACCCTTACCCTTACCCTTACCCTTACCCTTACCCTTACCCTTACCCTTACCCTTGCTTTTACCCTTAAGCTTACCCTTACCCTTACCCTTACACTTACCCTTGCTTTTACCCTTAAGCTTACCCTTACCCTTACCCTTACACTTACCCTTACCCTTACCCTTACCCTTACCCTTACCCTTACCCTAACCCCTACCCTTACCCTTGCTTTTACCCTTAGGCTTACCCTTACCTTTACCCTTACCCTTACCCTCACCCTTAAGCTTACCCTTACCCTTACCCTTACCCTTACCCTTACCCTTACCCTTACCCTTACCCTTACCCTTACCCTTACCCTTACCCTTACCCTTACCCTTGCTTTTACCCTTAAGCTTACCCTTACCCTTACCCTTACACTTACCCTTACCCTTACCCTTACCCTTACCCTTACCCTTACCCTTACCCTTAACCTAACCCTTACCCTTACCCTTGCTTTTACCCTTAGGCTTACCCTTACCTTTACCCTTACCCTTACCCTTACCCTTACCCTTACCCTTACCCTTACCCTTACCCTTACCCTTACCCTTACCCTTGCTTTTACCCTTAAGCTTACCCTTACCCTTACCCTTACCCTTACCCTTACCCTTACCCTTACCCTTACCCTTGCTTTTACCCTTAAGCTTACCCTTACCCTTACCCTTACCCTTACTCTCACCCTTACCCTTACCCTTACCCTTGCTTTTACCCTTAAGCTTACCCTTACCCTTACCCTTACCCTTACCCTTACCCTTACCCTTACCCTTACCCTTACCCTTACCCTTACCCTTACCCTTACCCTTGCTTTTACCCTTAAGCTTACCCTTACCCTTACCCTTACCCTTACCCTTACCCTTACCCTTACCCTTACCCTTACCCTTACCCTTACCCTTACCCTTACCATTACCCTTACCCTCACCCTTACCCTTACCCTTACCCTTGCTTTTACCCTTAGGCTTACCCTTACCTTTACCCTTACCCTTACCCTTACCCTTGCTTTAACCCTTAAGCTTACCCTTACCCTCACCCTTACCCTTACCCTTACCCTTGCTTTTACCCTTAAGCTTACCCTTACCCTTACCCTTACCCTTACCCTTACCCTTGTTTTACCCTTAGGCTTACCCTTACCCTTACCCTTACCCTTACCCTTGCTTTTACCCTTAAGCTTACCCTTACCCTTACCCTTACCCTTACCCTTACCCTTACCCTTACCCTTACCCTTACCTTTACCCTTACCCTTGCTTTTACCCTTAGGCTTACCCTAACCTTTACCCTTACCCTTACCCTTACCCTTACCCTTACCCTTACCCTTACCCTTTACCCTTGCTTTTACCCTTAAGCTTACCCTTACCCTTACCCTTACCCTTACCCTTACCCTTACCCTTACCCTTACCCTTACCCTTGCTTTTACCCTTAAGCTTACCCTTACCCTTACCCTTACCCTCACCCTTACCCTTACCCTTATCCTTGCTTATACCCTTAAGCTTACCCTTACCCTTACCCTTACCCTTACCCTTACCCTTACCCTTACCCTTACCCTTACCCTTACCCTTACCCTTACCCTTACCCTTACCCTTACCCTTGCTTTTACCCTTAGGCTTACCCTTACCTTTACCCTTACCCTTACCCTTACCCTTACCCTTGCTTTTACCCTCAAGCTTACCCTTACCCTTACCCTTACCCTTACCCTAACCCTTACCCTTGCTTTTACCCTTAAGCTTACCCTTACCCTTACCCTTACCCTTACCCTTACCCTTACCCTTACCCTTACCCTTACCCTTACCCTTACCCTTACCCTTACCCTTACCCTTGCTTTTACCCTTAAGCTTACCCTTACCCTTACCCTTACCCTTTCCCTTACCCTTACCCTTACCCTTACCCTTACCCTTACCCTTGCTTTTACCCTTAAGCTTACCCTTACCCTTACCCTTACCCTTAACCTTACCCTTACCCTTACCCTTGCTTTTACCCTAAGCAAGGGTAAGGGTAAGGGTAAGGTTAAGGGTAAGGGTAAGGGTAAGCTTAAGGTTAAAAGCAAGGGTGAGGATAAGGGTGAGGGTAAGGGTAAGGGTAAGGGTAAGGGTAAGGGTAAAGGTAAGGGTAAGCCTAAGAGTAAAAGCAAGGGTAAGGGTAAGGGTAAGGGTAAGGGTAAGGGTAAGGGTAAGGGTAAGCTTAAGGGTAAAAGCAAGGGTAAGGATAAGGGTAAGGGTAAGGGTAAGGGTAAGGGTAAGGGTAAGGGTAAGGGTAAGCTTAAGGGTAAAAGCAAGGGTAAGTGTAAGGGTAAGGGTAAGGGTAAGGGTAAGCTTACCCTTACCCTTACCCTTACCCTTACCCTTACCCTTACCCTTACCCTTACCCTTACCCTTACCCTTACCCTTACCCTTACCCTTACCCTTACCCTTACCCTTACCCTTACCCTTGCTTTTACCCTTAGGCTTACCCTTACCTTTACCCTTACCCTTACCCTTACCCTTACCCTTACCCTTACCCTTACCCTTACCCTACCCTTACCCTTACCCTTACCCTTACCCTTACCCTTACCCTTACCCTTGCTTTTACCCTTAAGCTTACCCTTACCCTTACCCTTACCCTTACCCTTACCCTTACCCTTACCCTTGCTTTTACCCTTAAGCTTACCCTTACCCTTACCCTTACCCTTACCCTTACCCTTACCCTTACCCTCACCCTTATCCTCACCCTTGCTTTTAACCTTAAGCTTACCCTTACCCTTACCCTTAACCTTACCCTTACCCTTACCCTTGCTTAGGGTAAAAGCAAGGGTAAGGGTAAGGGTAAGGTTAAGGGTAAGGGTAAGGGTAAGGGTAAGCTTAAGGGTAAAAGCAAGGGTAAGGGTAAGGGTAAGGGTAAGGGTAAGGGTAAGGGTAAGGGTAAGGGTAAGGGTAAGGGTAAGCTTAAGGGTAAAAGCAAGGGTAAGGGTAAGGGTAAGGGTAAGGGTAAGGGTAAGGGTAAGGGTAAGGGTAAGGGTAAGGGTAAGGGTAAGGGTAAGGGTAAGGGTAAGCTTAAGGGTAAAAGCAAGGGTAAGGGTTAGGGTAAGGGTAAGGGTAAGGGTAAGGGTAAGCTTGAGGGTAAAAGCAAGGGGTAAGGGTAAGGGTAAGGGTAAGGGTAAAGGTAAGGGTAAGCCTAAGGGTAAAAGCAAGGGTAAGGGTAAGGGTAAGGGTAAGGGTAAGGGTAAGGGTAAGGGTAAGGGTAAGGGTAAGGGTAAGGGTAAGGGTAAGGGTAAGGGTAAGGGTAAGGGTAAGGGTAAGGGTAAGCTTAAGGGTATAAGCAAGGATAAGGGTAAGGGTAAGGGTGAGGGTAAGGGTAAGGGTAAGGGTAAGCTTAAGGGTAAAAGCAAGGGTAAGGGTAAGGGTAAGGGTAAGGGTAAGGGTAAGGGTAAGGGTAAGGGTAAGCTTAAGGGTAAAAGCAAGGGTAAGGGTAAGGGTAAGGGTAAGGGTAAGGGTAAGGGTAAGGGTAAGGGTAAAGGTTAGGGTAAGCCTAAGGGTAAAAGCAAGGGTAAGGGTAAAGGTAAGGGTAAGGGTAAGGGTAAGGGTAAGGGTAAGGGTAAGGGTAAGGGTAAGGGTAAGCTTAAGGGTAAAAGCAAGGGTAAGGGTAAGGGTAAGGGTAAGGGTAAGCCTAAGGGTAAAACAAGGGTAAGGGTAAGGGTAAGGGTAAGGGTAAGGGTAAGCTTAAGGGTAAAAGCAAGGGTAAGGGTAAGGGTAAGGGTGAGGGTAAGGGTAAGCTTAAGGGTTAAAGCAAGGGTAAGGGTAAGGGTAAGGGTAAAGGTAAGGGTAAGCCTAAGGGTAAAAGCAAGGGTAAGGGTAAGGGTAAGGGTGAGGGTAAGGGTAATGGTAAGGGTAAGGGTAAGGGTAAGGGTAAGGGTAAGGGTAAGGGTAAGGGTAAGGGTAAGGGTAAGGGTAAGGGTAAGGGTAAGGGTAAGCTTAAGGGTAAAAGCAAGGGTAAGGGTAAGGGTAAGGGTAAGGGTCAAGGGTAAGGGTAAGGGTAAGGGTAAGGGTAAGGGTAAGGGTAAGGGTAAGGGTAAGCTTAAGGGTAAAAGCAAGGGTAAGGGTAAGGGTAAGGGTGAGAGTAAGGGTAAGGGTAAGGGTAAGGGTAAGCTTAAGGGTAAAAGCAAGGGTAAGGGTAAGGGTAAGGGTAAGGGTAAGGGTAAGGGTAAGGGTAAGGGTAAGCTTAAGGGTAAAAGCAAGGGTAAGGGTAAGGGTAAGGGTAAGGGTAAGGGTAAGGGTAAGGGTAAGGGGTAAGGGTAAGGGTAAGGGTAAAGGTAAGGGTAAGCCTAAGGGTAAAAGCAAGGGTAAGGGTAAGGGTTAGGTTAAGGGTAAGGGTAAGGGTAAGGGTAAGGGTAAGGGTAAGGGTAAGGGTAAGTGTAAGGGTAAGGGTAAGGGTAAGCTTAAGGGTAAAAGCAAGGGTAAGGGTAAGGGTAAGGGTAAGGGTAAGGGTAAGGGTAAGGGTAAGGGTAAGGGTAAGGGTAAGGGTAAGGGTAAGGGTAAGCTTAAGGGTAAGGGTAAGGGTAAGGGTAAAGGTAAGGGTAAGCCTAAGGGTAAAAGCAAGGGTAAGGGTAGGGGTTAGGGTAAGGGTAAGGGTAAGGGTAAGGGTAAGGGTAAGGGTAAGTGTAAGGGTAAGGGTAAGGGTAAGCTTAAGGGTAAAAGCAAGGGTAAGTGTAAGGGTAAGGGTAAGGGTAAGCTTAAGGGTAAAAGCAAGGGTAAGGGTAAGGGTAAGGGTAAGGGTAAGGGTAAGGGTAAGGGTAAGGGTAAGGGTAAGCTTAAGGGTAAGGGTAAGGGTAAGGGTAAGGGTAAGGGTAAGCCTAAGGGTGAAAGCAAGGGTAAGGGTAAGGGTAAAGGTAAGGGTAAGGGTAAGGGTAAGGGTAAGCTTAAGGGTAAGGGTAAGGGTAAGGGTAAGGGTAAGCTTAAGGGTAAAAGCAAGGGTAAGGGTAAGGGTAAGGGTAAGGGTTAGGGTAAGGGTAAGGGTAAGGGTAAGGGTAAGGGTAAGCTTAAGGGTAAAAGCAAGGGTAAGGGTAAGGGTAAGGGTAGGGGTAAGGGTAAGGGTAAGGGTAAGGGTAAGGGTAAGGGTAAGGGTAAGGGTAAGGGTAAGGGTAAGCTTAAGGGTAAAAGCAAGGGTAAGGGTAAGGGTAAGGGTAAGGGTAAGGGTAAGGATAAGGGTAAGGGTAAAGGTAAGGGTAAGCCTAAGGGTAAAAGCAAGGGTAAGGGTAAGGGTAAGGGTAAGGGTAAGAGTAAGGGTAAGGGTAAGGGTAAGGGTAAGCTTAAGGGTAAAAGCAAGGGTAAGGGTAAGGGTAAGGGTAAGGGTAAGGTAAGCCTAAGGGTAAAAGCAAGGGTAAGGGTAAGGGTAAGGGTAAGGGTAAGGGTAAGCTTAAGGGTAAAAGCAAGGGTAAGGGTAAGGGTAAGGGTAAGGGTAAGGGTAAGGGTAAGGGTAAGCTTAAGGGTAAAAGCAAGGGTGAGGGGTAAGGGTAAGGGTAAGGGTAAGGGTAAGGGTAAGGGTAAGGGTAAGGGTAAGGGTAAGGGTAAGGGTAAGGGTAAGGGTAAGGGTAAGGGTAAGGGTAAAGGTAAGGGTAAGGGTAGGTAAGGGTAAGGATAAGGGTAAGGGTAAGGGTAAGGGTAAGGGTAAGGGTAAGGGTAAGCTTAAGGGTAAAAGCAAGGGTAAGGGTAAGGGTAAGGGTAAGGGTAAGCCTAAGGGTAAAAGCAAGGGTAAGGGTAAGGGTAAGGGTAAGGGTAAGGGTAAGCTTAAAGGTAAAAGCAAGGGTAAGGGTAAGGGTAAGGGAAAGAGTAAGGGTAAGGGTAAGCTTAAGGGTAAAAGCAAGGGTAAGGGTAAGGGTAAGGGTAAGGGTAAGGGTAAGGGTAAGGGTAAGGGTAAGGGTAAGGGTAAAGGTAAGGGTAAGCCTAAGGGTAAAAGCAAGGGTAAGGGTAAAGGTAAGGGTAAGGGTAAGGGTAAGGGTAAGGGTAAGGGTAAGGGTAAGGGTAACTTAAGCTTTTACCCTTAAGCTTACCCTAAGGGTAAGGGTAAGGGTAAGGGTAAGCTTAAGGGTAAAAGCAAGGGTAAGGGTAAGGGTAAGGGTAAGCCTAAGGGTAAAAGCAAGGGTAAGGGTAAGGGTAAGGGTAAGGGTAAGGGTAAGCTTAAGGGTAAAAGCAAGGGTAAGGGTAAGGGAAAGGGTAAGGGTAAGAGTAAGGGTAAGGGTAAGGGTAAGGGTAAGCTTAAGGGTAAAAGCAAGGGTAAGGGTAAGGGTAAAGGTAAGGGTAAGCCTAAGGGTAAAAGCAAGGGTAAGGGTAAGGGTAAGGGTAAGGGTAAGAGTAAGGGTAAGGGTAAGGGTAAGGGTAAGCTTAAGGGTAAAAGCAAGGGTAAGGGTAAGGGTAAGGGTAAGGGTAAGCCTAAGGGTAAAAGCAAGGGTAAGGGTAAGGGTAAGGGTAAGGGTAAGGGTAAGCTTAAGGGTAAAAGCAAGGGTAAGGGTAAGGGTAAGGGTAAGGGTAAGGGTAAGGGTAAGGGTAAGCTTAAGGGTAAAAGCAAGGGTGAGGGTAAGGGTAAGGGTAAGGGTAAGGGTAAGGGTAAGGGTAAGGGTAAGCTTAAGGGTAAAAGCAAGGGTAAGGGTAAGGGTAAGGGTAAGGGTAAGGGTAAGCTTAAGGGTAAGGGTAAGGGTAAGGGTAAGCTTAAGGGTAAAAGCAAGGGTAAGGGTAAGGGTAAGGGTAAGGGTAAAGGTAAGGGTAAGCCTAAGGGTAAAAGCAAGGGTAAGGGTAAGGGTAAGGGTAAGGGTAAGGGTAAGGGTAAGGGTAAGCTTAAGGGTAAAAGCAAGGGTAAGGGTAAGGGTAAGGGTAAGGGTAAGGGTAAGGGTAAGGGTAAGGGTAAGGGTAAGGGTAAGGGTAAGGGTGAGCTTAAGGGTAAAAGCAAGGGTAAGGGTAAGGGTAAGGGTAAGGGTAAGGGTAAGGGTAAGGGTAAGGGTAAGGGTAAGGGTAAGCTTAAGGGTAAAAGCAAGGGTAAGTGTAAGGGTAAGGGTAAGGGTAAGGGTTAGGGTAAGGGTAAAGGTAAGGGTAAGCCTAAGGGTAAAAGCAAGGGTAAGGGTAAGGGTAAGGGTAAGGGTAAGGGTAAGGGTAAGGGTAATGGTAAGGGTAAGGGTAAGAGTAAGGGTAAGGGTAAGGGTAAGCTTAAGGGTTAAAGCAAGGGTAAGGGTAAGGGTAAGGGTAAGGGTAAGCCTAAGGTTAAAAGCAAGGGTAAGGGTAAGGTTAAGGGTAAGGGTAAGGGTAAGCTTAAGGGTAAAAGCAAGGGTAAGGGTGAGGGTAAGGGTAAGGGTAAGGGTAAGGTTAAGGGTAAAAGCAAGGGTAAGGGTAAGGGTGAGGGTAAGGGTAAGGGTAAGGGTAAGGGTAAGGGTAAAGGTAAGGGTAAGCCTAAGAGTAAAAGCAAGGGTAAGGGTAAGGGTAAGGGTAAGGGTAAGGGTAAGGGTAAGGGTAAGGGTAAGGGTAAGGGTAAGGGTAAGCTTAAGGGTAAAAGCAAGGGTAAGGATAAGGGTAAGGGTAAGGGTAAGGGTAAGGGTAAGGGTAAGGGTAAGGGTAAGCTTAAGGGTAAAAGCAAGGGTAAGGGTAAGGGTAAGGGTAAGGGTAAGGGTAAGGGTAAGGGTAAGGGTAAGGGTAAGGGTAAGGGTAAGGGTAAGGGTAAGGGTAAGGGTAAGGGTAAGGGTAAGGGTAAGCTTAAGGGTAAAAGCAAGGGTAAGGGTTAGGGTAAGGGTAAGAGTAAGGGTAAGGGTAAGGGTAAGCTTAAGGGTAAAAGCAAGGGTAAGGGTAAGGGTAAGGGTAAGGGTAAGGGTAAGGGTAAGGGTAAAAGTAAGGGTAAGCCTAAGGGTAAAAGCAAGGGTAAGGGTAAGGGTAAGGGTAAGGGTAAGGGTAAGGGTAAGGGTAAGTGTAAGGGTAAGGGTAAGGGTAAGGGTAAGCTTAAGGGTATAAGCAAGTGTAAGGGTAAGGGTAAGGGTGAGGGTAAGGGTAAGGGTAAGGGTAAGGGTAAGCTTAAGGGTAAAAGCAAGGGTAAGGGTAAGGGTAAGGGTAAGGGTAAGGGTAAGGGTAAGGGTAAGGGTAAGGGTAAGGGTAAGCTTAAGGGTAAAAGCAAGGGTAAGGGTAAGGGTAAGGGTAAGGGTAAGGGTAAGCGTAAGGGTAAGGGTAAGGGTAAGGGTAAGAGTAAGGGTAAGGGTAAGGGTAAGGGTAAGGGTAAGGGTAAGGGTAAGGGTAAGGGTAAAGGTAAGGTTAAGCCTAAGGGTAAAAGCAAGGGTAAGGGTAAGGGTAAGAGTAAGGGTAAGGGTAAGGGTAAGGGTAAGGGTAAGGGTAAGGGTAAGGGTAAGGGTAAGGGTAAGGGTAAGGGTAAGGGTAAGGGTAAGCTTAAGGGTAAAAGCAAGGGTAAGGGTAAGGGTAAGGGTAAGGGTAAGCCTAAGGGTAAAAGCAAGGGTAAGGGTAAGGGTAAGGGTAAGGGTAAGGGTAAGCTTAAGGGTAAAAGCAAGGGTAAGGGTAAGGGTAAGGGTAAGGGTAAGGGTAAGGGTAAGGGTAAGGGTAAGCTTAAGGGTAAAAGCAAGGGTAAGGGTAAGGGTAAGGGTAAGGATAAGGGTAAGGGTAATGGTAAGGGTAAGGGTAAAGGTAAGGGTAAGCCTAAGGGTCAAAGCAAGGGTAAGGGTAAGGGTAAGGGTAAGGGTAAGGGTAAGAGTAAGGGTAAGGGTAAGGGTAAGCTTAAGGGTAAAAGCAAGGGTAAGGGTAAGGGTAAGGGTAAGGGTAAGGGTAAGGGTAAGGGTAAGGGTAAGGGTAAGGGTAAGGGTAAGGGTAAGGGTAAGGGTAAGGGTAAGCTTAAGGGTAAGGGTAAGGGTAAGGGTAAGGGTAAGCCTAAGGGTAAAAGCAAGGGTAAGTGTAAGGGTAAGGGTAAGGGTAAGGGTAAGCTTAAGGGTAAAAGCAAGGGTAAGGGTAAGGGTAAGGGTAAGGGTAAGGGTAAGGGTAAGGGTAAGGGTAAGGGTAAGGGTAAGGGTAAGGGTAAAGGTAAGGGTAAGGGTAAAGGTAAGGGTAAGGGTAAGCTTAAGGGTAAAAGCAAGGGTAAGGGTAAGGGTAAGGGTAAGGGTAAGGGTAAGGGTAAGGCTAAAGGTAAGGGTAAGCCTAAGGGTAAGGGTAAGGGTAAGGGTAAGAGTAAGGGTAAGGGTAAGGGTAAGGGTAAGGGTAAGGGTAAAGGTAAGGGTAAGGGTAAGCTTAAGGGTAAAAGCAAGGGTAAGGGTAAGGGTAAGGGTAAGGGTAAGAGTAAGGGTAAGGGTAAGGGTAAGCTTAAGGGTAAAAGCAAGGGAAAGGGTAAGGGTAAGGGTAAGGGTAAGGGTAAGGGTAAGGGTAAGGGTAAGGGTAAGGGTAAGGGTAAGGGTAAGGGTAAGGGTAAGGGTAAGGGTAAGGGTAAGCTTAAGGGTAAAAGCAAGGGTAAGGGTAAGGGTAGAGGTAAGGGTAAGGGTAAGGGTAAGGGTAAGGGTAAGGGTAAGGGTAAGGGTAAGGGTAAGGGTAAGGGTAAGGGTAAGCTTAAGGGTAAAAGCAAGGGAAAGGGTAAGGGTAAGGGTAAGGGTAAGGGTAAGGGTAAGGGTAAGGGTAAGGGTAAGGGTAAGGGTAAGGGTAAGGGTAAGGGTAAGGGTAAGAGTAAGCTTAAGGGTAAAAGCAAGGGTAAGGGTAAGGGTAAGGGTAAGGGTAATGGTAGGGGTAAGGGTAATGGTAAGGGTAAAGGTAAGGGTAAGCCTAAGGGTAAAAGCAAGGGTAAGGGTAAGGGTAAGGGTAAGGGTAAGGGTAAGGTTAAGGGTAAGGGTTAGGGTAAGGGTAAGGGTAAGGGTAAGGGTAAGCTTAAGGGTAAAAGCAAGGGTAAGGGTAAGGGTAAGGGTAAGGGTAAGGGTAAGGGTAAGCTTAAGGGTAAGGGTAAGGGTAAGGGTAAGCTTAAGGGTAAAAGCAAGGGTTAGGGTAAGGGTAAGGGTAAGGGTAAGCTTAAGGGTAAAAGCAAGGGTAAGGGTAAGGGTAAGGGTAAGGGTAAGGGTAAGGGTAAGGGTAAGGGTAAGGGTAAGCTTAAGGGTAAGGGTAAGGGTAAGAGTAAGGGTAAGCTTAAGGGTAAAAGCAAGGGTAAGGGTCAGGGTAAGGGTAAGTGTAAGGGTAAGGGTAAGGGTAAGGGTAAGGGTGAGCTTAAGGGTGAAAGCAAGGGTAAGGGTAAGGTTAAGGGTAAGGGTAAGGGTAAGGGTAAGGGTAAGGGTTAGCTTAAGGGTAAAAGCAAGGGTAAGGGTAAGGGTAAGGGTAAGGGTAAGGGTAAGGGTAAGGGTAAGGGTAAGGGTAAGGGTAAAGGTAAGGGTAAGCCTAAGGGTAAAAGCAAGGGTAAGGGTAAGGGTAAGGGTAAGGGTAAGGGTAAGAGTAAGGGTAAGGGTAAGGGTAAGCTTAAGGGTAAAAGCAGGGGTAAGGGTAAGGGTAAGGGTAAGGGTAAGCCTAAGGGTAAAAGCAAGGGTAAGGGTAAGGGTTAGGGTAAGGGTAAGGGTAAGCTTAAGGGTAAAAGCAAGGGTAAGGGTAAGGGTAAGGGTAAGGGTAAGGGTAAGGGTAAGCTTAAGGGTAAAAGCAAGGGTGAGGGTAAGGGTAAGGGTAAGGGTAAGGGTAAGGGTAAGGGTAAGGGTAAGGGTAAGTTTAAGGGTAAAAGCAAGGGTAAGGGTAAGGGTAAGGGTAAGGGAAAGGGTAAGGGTAAGGGTAAGGGTAAGGGTAAGCTTAAGGGTAAAAGCAAGGGTAAGGGTAAGGGTAAGGGTAAGGGTAAGGGTGAAGGTAAGGGTAAGCCTAAGGGTAAAAGCAAGGGTAAGGGTAAGGGTAAGGCTAAGGGTAAGGGTAAGGGTTAGGGTAAGGGTAAGGGTAAGGGTAAGGGTAAGAGTAAGGGTAAGGGTAAGGGTAAGGGTAAGGGTAAGGGTAAGGGTAAGGGTAAGGGTAAGGGTAAGCTTAAGGGTAAAAGCAAGGGTAAGGGTAAGGGAAAGGGTAAGGGTAAGCCTAAGGGTAAAAGCAAGGGTAAGGGTAAGGATAAGGGTAAGGGTAAGGGTAAGCTTAAGGGTAAAAGCAAGAGTAAGGGTAAGGGTAAGGGTAAGGGTAAGGGTAAGGGTAAGCTTAAGGGTAAAAGCAAGGGTAAGGGTAAAGGTAAGGGTAAGGGTAAGGGTAAGGGTAAGGGTAAGGGTAAGGGTAAGGGTAAGGGTAAGGGTAAGGGTAAAGGTAAGGGTAAGCCTAAGGGTAAAAGCAAGGGTAAGGGTAAGGGTAAGGGTAGGGGTAAGGGTAAGGGTAAGGGTAAGGTTAAGGGTAAGGGTAAGGGTAAGCTTAAGGGTAAAAGCAAGGGTAAGGGTAAGGGTAAGGGTAAGGGTAAGGGTAAGGGTAAGGGTAAGGGTAAGCTTAAGGGTAAGGGTAAGGGTAAGGGTAAGGGTAAGCTTAAGGATAAAAGCAAGGGTAAGGGTAAGGGTAAGGGTAAGGGTAAGCTTAAGGGTAAAAGCAAGGGTAAGGGTAAGGGTAAGGGTAAGGGTAAGGGTAAGGGTAAGGGTAAGGGTAAGGGTAAGCTTAAGGGTAAGGGTAAGGGTAAGGGTAAGCTTAAGGGTAAAAGCAAGGGTAAGGGTAAGGGTAAGGGTAAGGGTAAGGGTAAGGGTAAGGGTAAGGGTAAGCTTAAGGGTAAGGGTGAGGGTAAGGGTAAGGGTAAGCTTAAGGGTAAAAGCAAGGGTAAAGGTAAGGGTGAGGGTAAGGGTAAGGGTAAGGGTAAGGGTAAGCTTAAGGGTAAGGGTAAGGGTAAGGGTAAGGGTAAGCTTAAGGGTAAAAGCAAGGGTAAGGGTAATGGTAAGGGTAAGGGTAAGGGTAAGGGTAAGGGTAAGGGTAAGGGTAAGGGTAAGGGTAAGGGTAAGGGTAAGGGTAAGGGTAAGGGTAAGGGTAAGGGTAAGGGAAAGCTTAAGGGTAAGGGTAAGGGTAAGGGTAAGGGTAAGCTTAAGGGTAAAAGCAAGGGTAAGGGTAAGGGTAAGGGTAAGGGTAAGGGTAAGCTTAAGGGTAAAAGCAAGGGTAAGGTTAAGGGTAAGGGTAAGGGTAAGGGTAAGGGTAAGGGTAAGGGTAAGGGTAAGGGTAAGCTTAAGGGTAAGGGTTAGGGTAAGGGTAAGGGTAAGCTTAAGGGTAAAAGCAAGGGTAAGGGTAAGGGTAAGGGTAAGGGTAAGGGTAAAGGTAAGGGTAAGCCTAAGGGTAAAAGCAAGGATAAGGGTAAGGGTAAGGGTAAGGGTAAGGGTAAGGGTAAGGGTAAGTGTAAGGGTAAGGGTAAGCTTAAGGGTAAAAGCAAGGGTAAGGGTAAGGGTAAGGGTAAGGGTAAGGGTAAGGGTAAGGGTAAGGGTAAGGGTAAGGGTAAGGGTAAGGGTAAGGGTAAGGGTAAGGGTAAGGGTAAGGGAAAGCTTAAGGGTAAAAGCAAGGGTAAGGGTAAGGGTAAGGGTAAGGGTAAAAGCAAGGGTAAGGGTAAGGGTAAGGGTAAGGGTAAGGGTAAGGGTAAGGGTAAGGGTAAGGGTAAGGGTAAGGGTAAGGGTAAGTTTAAGGGTAAGGGTAAGGGTAAAGGTAAGGGTAAGGGTAAGCTTAAGGGTAAAAGCAAGGGTAAGGGTAAGGGTAAGGGTAAGGGTAAGAGTAAGGGTAAGGGTAAGGGTAAGCTTAAGGGTAAAAGCAAGGGTAAGGGTAAGGGTAAGGGTAAGGGTAAGGGTAAGGGTAAGGGTAAGGGTAAGGGTAAGGGTAAGGGTAAGGGTAAGGGTAAGGGTAAGGGTAAGGGTAAGGGTAAGGGTAAGGGTAAGGGTAAGGGTGAGGGTAAGCTTAAGGGTAAAAGCAAGGGTAAGGGTAAGGGTAAGGGTAAGGGTAAGGGTTAGGGTAAGGGTAAGGGTAAGGGTAAGGGTAAGGGTAAGCTTAAGGGTAAAAGCAAGGGTAAGGGTAAGGGTAAGGGTAAGGGTAAGGGTAAGGGTAATGGTAAGGGTAAAGGTAAGGGTAAGCCTAAGGGTAAAAGCAAGGGTAAGGGTAAGGGTAAGGGTAAGGGTAAGGGTAAGGGTAAGCTTAAGGGTAAAAGCAAGGGTAAGGGTAGGGGTAAGGGTAAGGGTAAGGGTAAGGGTAAGGGTAAGGGTAAGGGTAAGCTTAAGGGTAAGGGTAAGGGTAAGGGTAAGGGTAAGCTTAAGGGTAAAAGCAAGGGTAAGGGTCAGGGTAAGGGTAAGTGTAAGGTTAGGGTAAGGGTAAGGGTAAGGGTGAGCTTAAGGGTAAAAGCAAGGGTAAGGGTAAGGTTAAGGGTAAGGGTAAGGGTAAGGGTAAGGGTAAGGGTTAGCTTAAGGGTAAAAGCAAGGGTAAGGGTAAGGGTAAGGGTAAGGGTAAGGGTAAGGGTGAGGGTAAGGGTAAGGGTAAGGGTAAGGGTAAGGGTAAGGGTAAGGGTAAAGGTAAGGGTAAGCCTAAGGGTAAAAGCAAGGGTAAGGGTAAGGGTAAGGGTAAGGGTAAGAGTAAGAGTAAGGGTAAGGGTAAGGGTAAGCTTAAGGGTAAAAGCAAGGGTAAGGGTAAGGGTAAGCCTAAGGGTAAAAGCAAGGGTAAGGGTAAGGGTAAGGGTAAGGGTAAGGGTAAGCTTAAGGGTAAAAGCAAGGGTAATGGTAAGGGTAAGGGTAAGGGTAAGGGTAAGCTTAAGGGTTAAAGCAAGGGTGAGGGTAAGGGTAAGGGTAAGGGTAAGGGTAAGGGTAAGGGTAAGGGTAAGGGTAAGGGTAAGGGTAAGGGTAAAGGTAAGGGTAAGCCTAAGAGTAAAAGCAAGGGTAAGGGTAAGGGTAAGGGTAAGGGTAAGGGTAAGGGTAAGGGTAAGGGTAAGGGTAAGCTTAAGGGTAAAAGCAAGGGTAAGGATAAGGGTAAGGAAAAGGGTAAGGGTAAGGGTGAGGGTAAGGGTAAGCTTAAGGGTAAAAGCAAGGGTAAGGGTAAGGGTAAGGGTAAGGGTAAGGGTAAGGGTTAGGCTAAAGGTAAGGGTAAGCCTAAGGGTAAAAGCAAGGGTAAGGGTAAGGGTAAGGGTAAGGGTAAGGGTAAGGGTAAGGGTAAGCTTAAGGGTAAAAGCAAGGGTAAGGGTAAGGGTAAGGGTAAGGGTTAGGCTAAAGGTAAGGGTAAGCCTAAGGGTAAAAGCAAGGGTAAGGGTAAGGGTAAGGGTAAGGGTAAGGGTAAGGGTAAGGGTAAGGGTAAGGGTAAGGGTAAGGGTAAGGGTAAGGGTAAGGGTAAGGGTAAGGGTAAGGGTAAAGGTAAGGGTAAGGGTAAGCTTAAGGGTAAAAGCAAGGGTAAGGGTAAGGGTAAGGGTAAGGATAAGAGTAAGGGTAAGGGTAAGGGTAAGCTTAAGGGTAAAAGCAAGGGTAAGGGTAAGGGTAAGGGTAAGGGTAAGGGTAAGGGTAAGGGTAAGGGTAAGGGTAAGGGTAAGGGTAAGGGTAAGGGTAAGCTTAAGGGTAAAAGCAAGGGTAAGGGTAAGGGTAAGGGTAAGGGTAAGGGTAAGGGTAAGGGTAAGGGTAAGGGTAAGGGTAAGGGTAAGGGTAAGGGTAAGGGTAAGCTTAAGGGTAAAAGCAAGGGTAAGGGTAAGGGTAAGGGTAAGGGTAAGGGTAAGGGTAATGGTAAGGGTAAAGGTAAGGGTAAGCCTAAGGGTAAAAGCAAGGGTAAGGGTAAGGGTAAGGGTAAGGGTAAGGTTAAGGGTAAGGGTTAGGGTAAGGGTAAGGGTAAGGGTAAGGGTAAGGGTAAGGGTAAGGGTAAGGGTAAGCTTGAGGGTAAGGGTAAGGGTAAGGGTAAGGGTAAGGGTAAGCTTAAGGGTAAAAGCAAGGGTAAGGTTAAGGGTAAGGGTAAGGGTAAGGGTAAGCTTAAGGGTAAAAGCAAGGGTAAGGGTAAGGGTAAGGGTAAGGGTAAGGGTAAGGGTAAGGGTAAGCTTAAGGGTAAGGGTAAGGGTAAGCTTAAGGGTAAAAGCAAGGGTAAGGGTAAGGGTAAGGGTAAGTGTAAGGGTAAGGGTAAGGGTAAGGGTAAGGGTGAGCTTAAGGGTAAAATCAAGGGTAAGGGTAAGTTTAAGGGTAAGGGTAAGGGTAAGGGTAAGGGTAAGGGTTAGCTTAAGGGTAAAAGCAAAGGTAAGGGTAAGGGTAAGGGTAAGGGTAAGGGTAAGGGTAAGGGTAAGGGTAAAGGTAAGGGTAAGCCTAAGGGTAAAAGCAAGGGTAAGGGTAAGGGTAAGGGTAAGGGTAAGAGTAAGGGTAAGGGTAAGGGTAAGGTTAAGCTTAAGGGTAAAAGCAAGGGTAAGGGTAAGGGTAAGGGTAAGGGTAAGCCTAAGGGTAAAAGCAAGGGTAAGGGAAAGGGTAAGGGTAAGGGTAAGGGTAAGGGTAAGCTTAAGGGTAAAAGCAAGGGTAAGGGTAAGGGTAAGGGTAAGGGTAAGGGTAAGGGTAAGGGTAAGGGTAAGGGTAAGGGTAAGGGTAAGGGTAAGGGTAAGGGCAAGGGTAAGGGTAAGGGTAAGGGTAAGCTTAAGGGTATAAGCAAGGGTAAGGGTAAGGGTAAGGGTGAGGGTAAGGGTAAGGGTAAGGGTAAGGGTAAGCTTAAGGGTAAAAGCAAGGGTAAGGGTAAGGGTAAGGGTAAGGGTAAGGGTAAGGGTAAGGGTAAGCTTAAGGGTAAAAGCAAGGGTAAGGGTAAGGGTAAGGGTAAGGGTAAGGGTAAGGGTAAGGGTAAGGGTAAGGGTAAGGGTAAGGGTAAGGGTAAGGGTAAGGGTAAGGGTAAGGGTAAGGGTAAGGGTAAGGGTAAGGGTAAAGGTAAGGTTAAGCCTAAGGGTAAAAGCAAGGGTAAGGGTAAGGGTAAGGGTAAGGGTTAGGGTAAGGGTAAGGGTAAGGGTAAGGGTAAGGGTAAGGGTAAGGGTAAGGGTAAGGGTAAGGGTAAGCTTAAGGGTAAAAGCAAGGGTAAGGGTAAGGGTAAGGGTAAGGGTAAGCCTAAGGGTAAAAGCAAGGGTAAGGGTAAGGGTAAGGGTAAGGGTAAGGGTAAGCTTAAGGGTAAAAGCAAGGGTAAGGGTAAGGGTAAGGGTAAGGGTAAGGGTAAGGGTAAGGGTAAGCTTAAGGGTAAAAGCAAGGGTAAGGGTAAGGGTAAGGGTAAGGGTAAGGGTAAGGGTAAGGGTAAGGGTAAGGGTAAAGGTGAGGGTAAGCCTAAGGGTCAAAGCAAGGGTAAGGGTAAGGGTAAGGGTAAGGGTAAGGGTAAGGGTAAGGGTAAGGGTAAGGGTTAAGGAAAGGGTAAGGGTAAGCTTAAGGGTAAAAGCAAGGGTAAGGGTAAGGGTAAGGGTAAGGGTAAGGGTAAGGGTAAGGGTAAGGGTAAGGGTAAGGGTAAGCTTAAGGGTAAGGGTAAGGGTAAGGGTAAGGGTAAGCCTAAGGGTAAAAGCAAGGGTAAGTGTAAGGGTAAGGGTAAGGGTAAGGGTAAGGGTAAGGGTAAGGGTAAGGGTAAGAGTAAGGGTAAGGGTAAGGGTAAGGGTAAGGGTAAGGGTAAGGGTAAGCTTAAGGGTATAAGCAAGGGTAAGGGTAAGGGTAAGGGTGAGGGTAAGGGTAAGGGTAAGGGTAAGGGTAAGCTTAAGGGTAAAAGCAAGGGTAAGGGTAAGGGTAAGGGTAAGGGTAAGGGTAAGGGTAAGGGTAAGCTTAAGGGTAAAAGCAAGGGTAAGGGTAAGGGTAAGGGTAAGGGTAAAAGTAAGGGTAAGGGTAAGGGTAAGGGTAAGGGTAAGGGTAAGGGTAAGGGTAAGGGTAAGGGTAAAGGTAAGGTTAAGCCTAAGGGTAAAAGCAAGGGTAAGGGTAAGGGTAAGGGTAAGGGTAAGGGTAAGGGTAAGGGTAAGGGTAAGGGTAAGGGTAAGGGTAAGGGTAAGGGTAAGGGTAAGGGTAAGGGTAAGGGTAAGCTTAAGGGTAAAAGCAAGGGTAAGGGTTAGGGTAAGGGTAAGGGTAAGCCTAAGGGTAAAAGCAAGGGTAAGGGTAAGGGTAAGGGTAAGCTTAAGGGTAAAAGCAAGGGTAAGGGTAAGGGTAAGGGTAAGGGTAAGGGTAAGGGTAAGGGTAAGCTTAAGGGTAAAAGCAAGGGTAAGGGTAAGGGTAAGGGTAAGGGTAAGGGTAAGGGTAAGGGTAAGGGTAAAGGTGAGGGTAAGCCTAAGGGTCAAAGCAAGGGTAAGGGTAAGGGTAAGGGTAAGGGTAAGGGTAAGGGTAAGGGTAAGGGTAAGGGTAAGGGTAAAGGAAAGGGTAAGGGTAAGCTTAAGGGTAAAAGCAAGGGTAAGGGTAAGGGTAAGGGTAAGGGTAAGGGTAAGGGTAAGGGTAAGGGTAAGGGTAAGGGTAAGCTTAAGGGTAAGGGTAAGGGTAAGGGTAAGGGTAAGCCTAAGGGTAAAAGCAAGGGTAAGTGTTAGGGTAAGGGTAAGGGTAAGGGTAAGCTTAAGGGTAAAAGCAAGGGTAAGGGTAAGGGTAAGGGTAAGAGTAAGGGTAAGGGTAAGGGTAAGCTTAAGGGTAAAAGCAAGGGTAAGGGTAAGGGTAAGGGTAAGGGTAAGGGTAAGGGTAAGGGTAAGGCTAAAGGTAAGGGTAAGCCTAAGGGTAAAAGCAAGGGTAAGGGTAAGGGTAAGGGTAAGGGTAAGGGTAAGGGTAAGGGTAAGGGTAAGGGTAAGGGTAAGGGTAAGGCTAAAGGTAAGGGTAAGCCTAAGGGTAAAAGCAAGGGTAAGGGTAAGGGTAAGGGTAAGGGTAAGGGTAAGGGTAAGGGTAAGGGTAAGGGTAAGGGTAAGGGTAAGAGTAAGGGTAAGGGTAAGGGTAAGCTTAAGGGTAAAAGCAAGGGTAAGGGTAAGGGTAAGGGTAAGGGTAAGGGTAAGGGTAAGGGTAAGGGTAAGGGTAAGGGTAAGGGTAAGGGTAAGGGTAAGGGTAAGGGTAAGGGTAAGGGTAAGGGTGAGGGTAAGCTTAAGGGTAAAAGCAAGGGTAAGGGTAAGGGTAAGGGTAAGGGTAAGGGTAAGGGTAAGGGTAAGGGTAAGGGTAAGGGTAAGCTTAAGGGTAAAAGCAAGGGTAAGGGTAAGGGTAAGGGTAAGGGTAAGGGTAAGGGTAATGGTAAGGGTAAAGGTAAGGGTAAGCCTAAGGGTAAAAGCAAGGGTAAGGGTAAGGGTAAGGGTAAGGGTAAGGGTAAGCTTAAGGGTAAAAGCAAGGGTAAGGGTAGGGGTAAGGGTAAGGGTAAGGGTAAGGGTAAGGGTAAGGGTAAGGGTAAGCTTAAGGGTAAGGGTAAGGGTAAGGGTAAGGGTAAGCTTAAGGGTAAAAGCAAGGGTAAGGGTCAGGGTAAGGGTAAGTGTAAGGGTAAGGGTAAGGGTAAGGGTAAGGGTGAGCTTAAGGGTAAAAGCAAGGGTAAGGGTAAGGTTAAGGGTAAGGGTAAGGGTAAGGGTAAGGGTAAGGGTTAGCTTAAGGGTAAAAGCAAGGGTAAGGGTAAGGGTAAGGGTAAGGGTAAGGGTAAGGGTGAGGGTAAGGGTAAGGGTAAGGGTAAGGGTAAGGGTAAGGGTAAGGGTAAAGGTAAGGGTAAGCCTAAGGGTAAAAGCAAGGGTAAGGGTAAGGGTAAGGGTAAGGGTAAGAGTAAGAGTAAGGGTAAGGGTAAGGGTAAGCTTAAGGGTAAAAGCAAGAGTAAGGGTAAGGGTAAGCCTAAGGGTAAAAGCAAGGGTAAGGGTAAGGGTAAGGGTAAGGGTAAGGGTAAGCTTAAGGGTAAAAGCAAGGGTAAGGGTAAGGGTAAGGGTAAGGGTAAGGGTAAGGGTAAGCTTAAGGGTTAAAGCAAGGGTGAGGGTAAGGGTAAGGGTAAGGGTAAGGGTAAGGGTAAGGGTAAGGGTAAGGGTAAGGGTAAGGGTAAGGGTAAGGGTAAAGGTAAGGGTAAGCCTAAGAGTAAAAGCAAGGGTAAGGGTAAGGGTAAGGGTAAGGGTAAGGGTAAGGGTAAGGGTAAGGGTAAGGGTAAGCTTAAGGGTAAAAGCAAGGGTAAGGATAAGGGTAAGGAAAAGGGTAAGGGTAAGGGTGAGGGTAAGGGTAAGGGTAAGGGTAAGGGTAAGCTTAAGGGTAAAAGCAAGGGTAAGGGTAAGGGTAAGGGTAAGGGTAAGGGTAAGGGTAAAGGTAAGGGTAAGCTTAAGGGTAAAAGCAAGGGTAAGGGTTAGGGTAAGGGTAAGGGTAAGGGTAAGGGTAAGGGTTAGCTTAAGGGTAAAAGCAAGGGTAAGGGTAAGGGTAAGGGTAAGGGTAAGGGTAAGGGTAAGGGTAAGGGTAAAGGTAAGGGTAAGCCTAAGGGTAAAAGCAAGGGTAAGGGTGAGGGTAAGGGTAAGGGTAAGGGTAAGGGTAAGGGTAAGGGTAAGGGTAAGGGTAAGGGTAAGGGTAAGGGTAAGGGTAAGGGTAAGGGTAAGGGTAAGCTTAAGGGTATAAGCAAGGGTAAGGGTAAGGGTAAGGGTGAGGGTAAGGGTAAGGGTAAGGGTAAGGGTGAGCTTAAGGGTAAAAGCAAGGGTAAGGGTAAGGGTAAGGGTAGGGGTAAGGGTAAGGGTAAGGGTAAGCTTAAGGGTAAAAGCAAGGGTAAGGGTAAGGGTAAGGGTAAGGGTAAGGGTAAGGGTAAGGGTAAGGGTAAGGGTAAGGGTAAGGGTAAGGGTAAGGGTAAGGGTAAGGGTAAAGGTAAGGTTAAGCCTAAGGGTAAAAGCAAGGGTAAGGGTAAGGGTAAGGGTAAGGGTAAGGGTAAGGGTAAGGGTAAGGGTAAGGGTAAGGGTAAGGGTAAGGGTAAGGGTAAGGGTAAGGGTAAGGGTAAGGGTAAGGGTAAGGGTAAGGGTAAGGGTAAGCTTAAGGGTAAAAGCAAGGGTAAGGGTAAGGGTAAGGGTAAGGGTAAGCCTTAGGGTAAAAGCAAGGGTAAGGGTAAGGGTAAGGGTAAGGGTAAGGGTAAGCTTAAGGGTAAAAGCAAGGGTAAGGGTAAGGGTAAGGGTAAGGGTAAGGGTAAGGGTAAGGGTAAGGGTAAGCTTAAGGGTAAAAGCAAGGGTAAGGGTAAGGGTAAGGGTAAGGGTAAGGGTAAGGGTAAGGGTAAGGGTAAGGGTAAAGGTAAGGGTAAGCCTAAGGGTCAAAGCAAGGGTAAGGGTAAGGGTAAGAGTAAGGGTAAGGGTAAGGGTAAGGGTAAGGGTAAGCTTAAGGGTAAAAGCAAGGGTAAGGGTAAGGGTAAGGGTAAGGGTAAGGGTAAGGGTAAGGGTAAGGGTAAGGGTAAGGGTAAGGGTAAGGGTAAGGGTAAGGGTAAGGGTAAGGGTAAGGGTAAGGGTAAGGGTAAGCTTAAGGGTAAGGGTAAGGGTAAGGGTAAGGGTAAGCCTAAGGGTAAAAGCAAGGGTAAGTGTAAGGGTAAGGGTAAGGGTAAGGGTAAGCTTAAGGGTAAAAGCAAGGGTAAGGGTAAGGGTAAGGGTAAGGGTAAGGGAAAGGGTAAGGGTAAGGGTAAGGGTAAGGGTAAGCTTAAGGGTAAAAGCAAGGGTAAGGGTAAGGGTAAGGGTAAGGGTAAGGGTAAGGGTAAGGGTAAGGGTAAGGCTAAAGGTAAGGGTAAGCCTAAGGGTAAAAGCAAGGGTAAGGGTAAGGGTAAGGGTAAGGGTAAGGGTAAGGGTAAGGGTAAGGGTAAGGGTAAGGGTAAAGGTAAGGGTAAGGGTAAGCTTAAGGGTAAAAGCAAGGGTAAGGGTAAAGGTAAGGGTAAGGGTAAGAGTAAGGGTAAGGGTAAGGGTAAGCTTAAGGGTAAAAGCAAGGGTAAGGGTAAGGGTGAGGGTAAGGGTAAGGGTAAGGGTAAGGGTAAGGGTAAGGGTAAGGGTAAGGGTAAGGGTTAGGGTAAGGGTAAGGGTAAGCTTAAGGGTAAAAGCAAGGGTAAGGGTAAGGGTAAGGGTAAGGGTAAGGGTAAGGGTAAGGGTAAGGGTAAGCTTAAGGGTAAAAGCAAGGGTAAGGGTAAGGGTAAGGGTAAGGGTAAGGGTAAGGGTAAGGGTAAGGGTCAAACCTCAAAGTAATACGTAACCCAATCTTTTTCAAAAATAGGGTAAAAAAGTGGATCTTTTCACAGCATCGCTCCTTCATTTCGAATATGATCGATCTGAAAAATGCTTCTTTGGCCTGAATGAATATGTGTGTGTGTGTCTGTATGTTACCTCTTGTCTTGTGAGCTGAACGGGGATATGGAGCTCATTTATGTTTCAGGTGACGGATTTCTTTTTGGCTGAGGGTATTATCTTACCACAAACAAGGATTTCCTTTAGTGGTAATAAATTGAGAATGTCGTCACTTCAAGTTTTTGTTTTTTTTTTTCTTTTGAGTGGTACATGTTTCTTTATTCTTGTCCATGTTGATGTTATTAATGAATCATTGTTTTTTTTTTTTCTTTATCTGAATGATCTGTACCTAAAGGCATAGAATAAAGATTTATTTATTTATTTATTTATTTAATGGTAAGGGTAAAGGTAAGGGTAAGCCTAAGGGTAAAAGCAAGGGTAAGGGTAAGGGTAAGGGTAAGGGTAAGGGTAAGTGTAAGGGTAAGGGTAAGGGTAAGGGTAAGCTTAAGGGTAAAAGCAAGGGTAAGGGTAAGGGTAAGGGTAAGGGTAAGGGTAAGGGTAAGGGTAAGGTTAAGGGTAAGGGTTAGGGTAAGGGTAAGGGTAAGGGTAAGGGTAAGCTTAAGGGTAAAAGCAAGGGTAAGGGTAAGGGTAAGGGTAAGGGTAAGGGTAAGGGTAAAAGCAAGGGTAAGGGTAAGGGTAAGGGTAAGGGTAAGGGTAAGCTTAAGGGTAAAAGCAAGGGTAAGGGTAAGGGTAAGGGTAAGGGTAAGGGTAAGCTTAAGGGTAAAAGCAAGGGTAAGGGTAAGGGTAAGGGTAAGGGTAAGGGTAAGGGTAAGGGTAAGCTTAAGGGTAAGGGTAAGGGTAAGGGTAAGCTCAAGGGTAAAAGCAAGGGTAAGGGTCAGGGTAAGGGTAAGTGTAAGGGTAAGGGTAAGGGTAAGGGTAAGGGTAAGGGTAAGGGTAAGGGTGAGCTTAAGGGTAAAAGCAAGGGTAGGGGTAAGGTTAAGGGTAAGGGTAAGGGTAAGGGTTAGCTTAAGGGTAAAAGCAAGGGTAAGGGTAAGGGTAAGGGTAAGGGTAAGGGTAAGGGTAAGGGTAAGGGTAAAGGTAAGGGTAAGCCTAAGGGTAAGAGCAAGGGTAAGGGTAAGGGTAAGGGTAAGGGTAAGAGTAAGGGTAAGGGTAAGGGTAAGGGTAAGCTTAAGGGTAAAAGCAAGGGTAAGGGTAAGGGTAAGGGTAAGGGTAAGCCTAAGGGTAAAAGCAAGGGTAAGGGTAAGGGTAAGGGTAAGGGTAAGGGTAAGCTTAAGGGTAAAAGCAAGGGTAAGGGTAAGGGTAAGCTTAAGGGTAAAAGCAAGGGTGAGGGTAAGGGTAAGGGTAAGGGTAAGGGTAAGGGTAAGGGTAAGGGTAAGGGTAAGCTTAAGGGTAAAAGCAAGGGTAAGGGTAAGGGTAAGGGTAAGGGTAAGGGTAAGGGTAAGGGTAAGGGTAAGGGTAAGGGTAAGGGTAAGGGTAAGCTTAAGGGTAAAAGCAAGGGTAAGGGTAAGGGTAAGGGTAAGGGTAAGGGTAAAGGTAAGGGTAAGCCTAAGGGTAAAAGCAAGGGTAAGGGTAAGGGTAAGGGTAAGGGTAAGGGTTAGGGTAAGGGTAAGGGTAAGGGTAAGGGTAAGGGTAAGGGTAAGGGTAAGGGTAAGGGTAAGGGTAAGGGTAAGGGTAAGCTTAAGGGTGAAAGCAAGGGTAAGGGTAAGGGAAAGGGTAAGGGTAAGCCTAAGGGTAAAAGCGAGGGTAAGGGTAAGGGTAAGGGTAAGGGTAAGGGTAAGCTTAAGGGTAAAAGCAAGAGTAAGGGTAAGGGTAAGGGTAAGGGTAAGGGTAAGCTTAAGGGTAAAAGCAAGGGTAAGGGTAAAGGTAAGGGTAAGGGTAAGGGTAAGGGTAAGGGTAAGGGTAAGGGTAAGGGTAAGGGTAAGGGTAAGGGTAAGAGTAAAGGTAAGGGTAAGCCTAAGGGTAAAAGCAAGGGTAAGGGTAAGGGTAAGGGTAAGGGTAAGGGTAAGGTTAAGGGTAAGGGTAAGGGTAAGCTTAAGGGTAAAAGCAAGGGTAAGGGTAAGGGTAAGGGTAAGGGTAAGGGTAAGGGTAAGGGTAAGCTTAAGGGTAAGGGTAAGGGTAAGGGTAAGCTTAAGGGTGAAAGCAAGGGTAAGGGTAAGGGTAAGGGTAAGGGTAAGCTTAAGGGTAAAAGCAAGGGTAAGGGTAAGGGTAAGGGTAAGGGTAAGGGTAAGGGTAAGGGTAAGGGTAAGGGTAAGGGTAAGGGTAAGGGTAAGCTTAAGGGTAAGGGTAAGGGTGAGGGTAAGGGTAAGCTTAAGGGTAAAAGCAAGGGTAAGGGTAAGGGTAAGGGTAAGGGTAAGGGTAAGGGTAAGCTTAAGGGTAAGGGTAAGGGTAAGGGTAAGGGTAAGCTTAAGGGTAAAAGCAAGGGTAAGGGTAAGGGTGAGGGTAAGGGTAAGGGTAAGGGTAAGGGTAAGCTTAAGGGTAAGGGTAAGGGTAAGGGTAAGCTTAAGGGTAAAAGCAAGGGTAAGGGTAAGGGTAAGGGTAAGGGTAAGGGTAAGGGTAAGGGTAAGGGTAAGGGTAAGGGTGAGGGTAAGGGTAAGGGTAAGGGTAAGGGTAAGGGAAAACTTAAGGGTAAGGGTAAGGGTAAGGGTAAGGGTAAGCTTAAGGGTAAAAGCAAGGGTTAGGGTAAGGGTAAGGGTAAGGGTAAGGGTAAGCTTAAGGGTAAAAGCAAGGGTAAGGGTAAGGGTAAGGGTAAGGGTAAGGGTAAGGGTAAGGGTAAGGGTAAGGGTAAGGGTAAGGGTAAGCGTAAGGGAAAGCTTAAGGGTAAGGGTAAGGGTAAGGGTAAGGGTAAGCTTGAGGGTAAAAGCAAGGGTAAGGGTAAGGGTAAGGGTAAGGGTAAGGGTAAAGGTAAGGGTAAGCCTAAGGGTAAAAGCAAGGATAAGGGTAAGGGTAAGGGTAAGGTAAGGGTAAGGGTAAGGGTAAGGGTAAGGGTAAGGGTAAGGGTAAGCTTAAGGGTAAAAGCAAGGGTAAGGGTAAGGTTAAGGGTAAGGGTAAGGGTAAGGGTAAGGTTAAGGGTAAGGGTAAGGGTGAGGGTAAGCTTAAGGGTAAAAGCAAGGGTAAGGGTAAGGGTAAGGGTAAGGGTAAGGGTAAGGGTAAGCTTAAGGGTAAAAGCAAGTGTAAGGGTAAGGGTAAGGGTAAGGGTAAGGGTTGGGGTAAGGGTAAAGGTAAGGGTAAGCCTAAGGGTAAAAGCAAGGGTAAGGGTAAGGGTAAGGGTAAGGGTAAGGGTAAGGGTAAGGGTAAGGGTAAGGGTAAGGGTAAGGGTAAGGGTAAGGGTAAGAGTAAGGGTAAGGGTAAGGGTAAGCTTAAGGGTAAAAGCAAGGGTAAGGGTAAGGGTAAGGGTAAGGGTAAGCCTAAGGGTAAAAGCAAGGGTAAGGGTAAGGGTAAGGGTAAGGGTAAGGGTAAGCTTAAGGGTAAAAGCAAGGGTAAGGGTAAGGGTAAGGGTAAGGGTAAGGGTAAGGGTAAGGGTAAGCTTAAGGGTAAAAGCAAGGGTAAGGGTAAGGGTAAGGGTAAGGGTAAGGGTAAGGGTAAGGGTAAGGGTAAGGGTAAAGGTAAGGGTAAGCCTAAGGGTAAAAGCAAGGGTAAGGGTAAGGGTAAGGGTAAGGGTAAGGGTAAGGGTAAGGGTAAGGGTAAGCTTAAGGGTAAAAGCAAGGGTAAGGGTAAGGGTAAAAGTAAGGGTAAGGGTAAGGGTAAGGGTAAGGGTAAGGGTAAGGGTAAGGGTAAGGGTAAGCTTAAGGGTAAAAGCAAGGGTAAGGGTAAGGGTAAGGGTAAGGGTAAGGGTAAGGGTAAGGGTAAGGGTAAAGGTAAGGGTAAGGGTAAGGGTAAGGGTAAGGGTAAGGGTAAGGGTAAGCTTAAGGGTAAAAGCAAGGGTAAGGGTTAGGGTAAGGGTAAGGGTAAGGGTAAGGGTAAGGGTAAGCTTAAGGGTAAAAGCAAGGGTAAGGGTGAGGGTAAGGGTAAGGGTAAGGGTAAGGGTAAGGGTAAGGGTAAGGGTAAGGGTAAGGGTAAGGGTAAGGGTAAGGGTAAGAGTAAGGGTAAGGGTAAGCTTAAGGGTAAAAGCAAGCGTAAGGGTAAGGGTAAGGGTAAGCGTAAGGGTAAGGGTAAGGGTAAGCTTAAGGGTAAAAGCAAGGGTAAGGGTAAGGGTAAGGGTAAGGGTAAGGGTTAGGGTAAGGGTAAAGGTAAGGGTAAGCCTAAGGGTAAAAGCAAGGGTAAGGGTAAGGGTAAGGGTAAGGGTAAGGGTAAGGGTAAGGGTAAGGGTAAGGGTAAGGGTAAGAGTAAGGGTAAGGGTAAGGGTAAGCTTAAGGGTAAAAGCAAGGGTAAGGGTAAGGGTAAGGGTAAGGGTAAGCCTAAGGGTAAAAGCAAGGGTAAGGGTAAGGGTAAGGGTAAGGGTAAGCTTAAGGGTAAAAGCAAGGGTAAAGGTAAGGGTAAGGGTAAGGGTAAGGGTAAGGGTAAGCTTAAGGGTAAAAGCAAGGTTTAGGTTAAGGGTAAGGGTAAGGGTAAGGGTAAGCTTAAGGGTAAAAGCAAGGGTAAAGGTAAGGGTAAGGGTAAGGGTAAGGGTAAGGGTAAGCTTAAGGGTAAAAGCAAGGGTAAGGGTAAGGGTAAGGGTAAGGGTAAGGGTAAGGGTAAGGGTAAGGGTAAGGGTAAAGGTAAGGGTAAGCCTAAGGGTAAAAGCAAGGGTAAGGGTAAGGGTAAGGGTAAGGGTAAGGGTAAGGGTAAGGGTAAGGGTAAGGGTAAGGGTAAGGGTAAGGGTAAGGGTAAGGGTAAGGGTAAGGGTAAGGGTAAGGGTAAGGGTAAGGGTAAGGGTAAGGGTAAGGGTAAGCTAAAGGGTAAAAGCAAGGGTAAGGGTTAGGGTAAGGGTAAGGGTAAGGGTAAGGGTAAGGGTAAGCTTAAGGGTAAAAGCAAGGGTAAGGGTAAGGGTAAGGGTAAGGGTAAGGGTAAGGGTAAGGGTAAGGGTAAGGGTAAGGGTAAGGGTAAAGGTAAGGGTAAGCCTAAGGGTAAAAGCAAGGGTAAGGGTAAGGGTAAGGGTAAGGGTAAGGGTAAGGGTAAGGGTAAGGGTAAGGGTAAGGGTAAGGGTAAGGGTAAGGGTAAGCTTAAGGGTATAAGCAAGGGTAAGGGTAAGGGTAAGGGTAAGGGTAAGGGTGAGGGTAAGGGTAAGGGTAAGGGTAAGGGTAAGGGTAAGCTTAAGGGTAAAAGCAAGGGTAAGGGTAAGGGTAAGGGTAAGGGTAAGGGTAAGGGTAAGGGTCAGCTTAAGGGTAAAAGCAAGGGTAAGGGTAAGGGTAAGGGTAAGGGTAAGGGTAAGGGTAAGGGTAGTAAGGGTAAGGGTAAGGGTAAGGGTAAGGGTAAGGGTAAGGGTAAGGGTAAGGGTAAGGTAAGGGTAAGCCTAAGGGTAAAAGCAAGGGTAAGGGTAAGGGTAAGGGTAAGGGTAAGGGTAAGGGTAAGGGTAAGGGTAAGTGTAAGGGTAAGCTTAAGGGTAAAAGCAAGGGTAAGGGTAAGGGTAAGGGTAAGGGTAAGCCTAAGGGTAAAAGCAAGGGTAAGGGTAAGGGTAAGGGTAAGGGTAAGGGTAAGCTTAAGGGTAAAAGCAAGGGTAAGGGTAAGGGTAAGGGTAAGGGTAAGGGTAAGGGTAAGCTTAAGGGTAAAAGCAAGGGTAAGGGTAAGGGTATGGGTAAGGGTAAGGGTAAGGGTAAAGGTAAGGGTAAGCCTAAGGGTAAAAGCAAGGGTAAGGGTAAGGGTAAGGGTAAGGGTAAGGGTAAGGGTAAGGGTAAGGGTAAGGGTAAGGGTAAGGGTAAGGGTAAGGGTAAGGGTAAGGGTAAGGGTAAGGGTAAGGGTAAGGGTAAGGGTAAGCTTAAGGGTAAAAGCAAGGGTAAGGGTAAGGGTAAGGGTAAGGGTAAGGGTAAGGGTAAGGGTAAGGGTAAGCTTAAGGGTAAAAGCAAGGGTAAGGGTAAGGGTAAGGGTAAGGGTAAGGGTAAGGGTAAGGGTAAGGGTAAGGGTAAGCTTAAGGGTAAAAGCAAGGGTAAGGGTAAGGGTAAGGGTAAGGGTAAGCTTAAGGGTAAAAGCAAGGGTAAGGGTAAGGGTAAGGGTAAGGGTAAGGGTAAGGGTAAAGGTAAAGGTAAGGGTAAGCCTAAGCGTAAAAGCAAGGGTAAGGGTAAGGGTAAGGGTAAGGGTAAGGGTAAGGGTAAGGGTAAGGGTAAGGGTAAGGGTAAGGGTAAGGGTAAGGGTAAGGGTAAGGGTAAGCTTAAGGGTAAAAGCAAGGGTGAGGGTAAGGGTAAGGGTAAGGGTAAGGGTAAGGGTAAGGGTAAGGGTAAGGGTAAGGGTAAGGGTAAGGGTAAGGGTAAGGGTAAGGGTACGCCTAAGGGTAAAAGCAAGGGTAAGGGTAAGGGTAAGGGTAAGGGTAAGGGTAAGCTTAAGGGTAAAAGCAAGGGTAAGGGTAAGGGTAAGGGTAAGGGTAAGGGTAAGGGTAAGGGTAAGCTTAAGGGTAAAAGCAAGGGTAAGGGTAAGGGTAAGGGTAAGGGTAAGGGTAAGGGTAAGGGTAAGGGTAAGGGTAAGGGTAAGGGTAAGGGTAAAGGTAAGGGTAAGCCTAAGGGTAAAAGCAAGGGTATGGGTAAGGGTAAGGGTAAGGGTAAGGGTAAGGGTAAGGGTAAGGGTAAGGGTAAGGGTAAGGGTAAGGGTAAGGGTAAGGGTAAGGGTAAGGGTAAGGGTAAGGGTAAGGGTAAGCTTAAGGGTAAAAGCAAGGGTAAGGGTAAGGGTAAGGGTAAGGGTAAGGGTAAGGGTAAGGGTAAGGGTAAGGGTAAGGGTAAGGGTAAGCTTAAGGGTAAAAGCAAGGGTAAGGGTAAGGGTAAGGGTAAGGGTAAGGGTAAGGGTAAGGGTAAGGGTAAGGGTAAGGGTAAGGGTAAGGGTAAGGGTAAGGGTAAGGGTAAGGGTAAGGGTAAGGGTAAGGGTAAGCTTAAGGGTAAAAGCAAGGGTAAGGGTAAGGGTAAGGGTAAGGGTAAGGGTAAGGGTAAGGGTAAGGGTAAGGGTAAGGGTAAGGGTAAGGGTAAGGGTAAGGGTAAGGGTAAGGGTAAGCTTAAGGGTAAAAGCAAGGGTAAGGGTAAGGGTAAGGGTAAGGGTAAGGGTAAGGGTAAGCCTAAGGGTAAAAGCAAGGGTAAGGGTAAGGGTAAAAGCAAGGGTAAGGGTAAGGGTAAGGGTAAGGGTAAGGGTAAGGGTAAGGGTAAGGGTAAGGGTAAGGGTAAGGGTAAGGGTAAGCTTAAGGGTAAAAGCAAGGGTAAGGGTAAGGGTAAGGGTAAGGGTAAGGGTAAGTGTAAGCTTAAGGGTAAAAGCAAGGGTAAGGGTAAAGGTAAGCCTAAGCCTTAGGGTAAAAGCAAGGGTAAGGGTAAGGGTAAGGGTAAGGGTAAGGGTAAGGGTAAGAGTAAGGGTAAGGGTAAGGGTAAGCTTAAGGGTAAAAGCAAGGGTAAGGGTAAGGGTAAGGGTAAGGGTAAGGGTAAGGGTAAGGGTAAGGGTAAGGGTAAGGGTAAGGGTAAGGGTAAGCTTAAGGGTAAAAGCAAGGGTAAGGAAGGGTAAGGGTAAGGGTAAGGGTAAGGGTAAGGGTAAGGGTAAGGGTAAGGGTAAGGGTAAGGGTAAGCTTAAGGGTAAAAGCAAGGGTAAGGGTTAGGGTAAGGGTAAGGGTAAGGGTAAGGGTAAGCTTGAGGGTAAAAGCAAGGGTAAGGGTAAGGGGAAGGATAAGGGTAAAGGTAAGGGTAAGCCTAAGGGTAAAAGCAAGGGTAAGGGTAAGGGTAAGGGTAAGAGTAAGGGTAAGGGTAAGGGTAAGAGTAAGGGTAAGGGTAAGGGTAAGCTTAAGGGTATAAGCAAGGGTAAGGGTAAGGGTAAGGGTGAGGGTAAGGGTAAGGGTAAGGGTAAGCTTAAGGGTAAAAGCAAGGGTAAGGGTAAGGGTAAGGGTAAGGGTAAGGGTAAGGGTAAGCTTAAGGGTAAAAGCAAGGGTAAGGGTAAGGGTAAGGGTAAGGGTAAGGGTAAGGGTAAGGGTAAGGGTAAGGGTAAGGGTAAGGGTAAAGGTTAGGGTAAGCCTAAGGGTAAAAGCAAGGGTAAGGGTAAAGGTAAGGGTAAGGGTAAGGGTAAGGGTAAGGGTAAGGGTAAGGGTAAGGGTAAGGGTAAGGGTAAGGGTAAGGGTAAGCTTAAGGGTAAAAGCAAGGGTAAGGGTAAGGGTAAGGGTAAGGGTAAGGCTAAGGGTAAAACGAGGGTAAGGGTAAGGGTAAGGGTAAGGGTAAGGGTAAGCTTAAGGGTAAAAGCAAGGGTAAGGGTAAGGGTAAGGGTGAGGGTAAGGGTAAGCTTAAGGGTTAAAGCAAGGGTAAGGGTAAGGGTAAGGGTAAGGGTAAGGGTAAGGGTAAAGGTAAGGGTAAGCCTAAGGGTAAAAGCAAGGGTAAGGGTAAGGGTAAGGGTAAGGGTAAGGGTAAGGGTAAGGGTAAGGGTAAGGGTAAGGGTAAGGGTAAGGGTAAGGGTAATGGTAAGGGTAAGGGTAAGGGTAAGGGTAAGCTTAAGGGTAAAAGCAAGGGTAAGGGTAAGGGTAAGGGTAAGGGTAAGGGTAAGGGTAAGGGTAAGGGTAAGGGTAAGGGTAAGGGTAAGGGTAAGCTTAAGGGTAAAAGCAAGGGTAAGGGTAAGGGTAAGGGTGAGGGTAAGGGTAAGGGTAAGGGTAAGGGTAAGCTTAAGGGTAAAAGCAAGGGTAAGGGTAAGGGTAAGGGTAAGGGTAAGGGTAAGGGTAAGGGTAAGGGTAAGGGTAAGGGTAAGGGTAAGGGTAAGGGTAAGCTTAAGGGTAAAAGCAAGGGTAAGGGCAAGGGTAAGGGTAAGGGTAAGGGTAAGGGTAAGGGTAAGGGTAAAGGTAAGGGTAAGCCTAAGGGTAAAAGCAAGGGTGAGGGTAAGGGTTAGGGTAAGGGTAAGGGTAAGGGTAAGGGTAAGGGTAAGGGTAAGGGTAAGTGTAAGGGTAAGGGTAAGGGTAAGCTTAAGGGTAAAAGCAAGGGTAAGGGTAAGGGTAAGGGTAAGGGTAAGGGTGAGGGTAAGGGTAAGGGTAAGGGTAAGGGTAAGGGTAAGGGTAAGGGTAAGGGTAAGGGTAAGCTTAAGGGTAAGGGTAAGTGTAAGGGTAAAGGTAAGGGTAAGCCTAAGGGTAAAAGCAAGGGTAAGGGTAAGGGTTAGGGTAAGGGTAAGGGTAAGGGTAAGGGTAAGGGTAAGGGTAAGGGTAAGGGTAAGTGTAAGGGTTAGGGTAAGGGTAAGCTTAAGGGTAAAAGCAAGGGTAAGGGTAAGGGTAAGGGTAAGGGTAAGGGTAAGAGTAAGGGTAAGGGTAAGGGTAAGGGTAAGGGTAAGGGTAAGGGTAAGGGTAAGCTTAAGGGTAAGGGTAAGGGTAAGGGAAAGGGTAAGCCTAAGGGTAAAAGCAAGGGTAAGGGTAAGGGTGAGGGTAAGGGTAAGCTTAAGGGTAAAAGCAAGGGTAAGGGTAAGGGTAAGGGTAAGGGTAAGGGAAAGGGTAAGCTTAAGGGTAAAAGCAAGGGTAAGGGTAAGGGTAAGGGTAAGGGTAAGGGTAAGGGTAAGGGTAAAGGTAAGGGTAAGCCTAAGGGTAAAAGCAAGGGTAAGGGTAAGGGTAAGGGTAAGGGTAAGGGTAAGGGTAAGGGTAAGGGTAAGCTTAAGGGTAAAAGCAAGGGTAAGGGTAAGGGTATGGGTAAGGGTAAGGGTAAGGGTAAAGGTAAGGGTAAGCCTAAGGGTAAAAGCAAGGGTAAGGGTAAGGGTAAGGGTAAGGGTAAGGGTAAGGGTAAGGGTAAGGGTAAGGGTAAGGGTAAGGGTAAGGGTAAGGGTAAGGGTAAGGGTAAGGGTAAGGGTAAGGGTAAGGGTAAGCTTAAGGGTAAAAGCAAGGGTAAGGGTAAGGGTAAGGGTAAGGGTAAGGGTAAGGGTAAGGGTAAGCTTAAGGGTAAAAGCAAGGGTAAGGGTAAGGGTAAGGGTAAGGGTAAGGGTAAGGGTAAGGGTAAGGGTAAGGGTAAGCTTAAGGGTAAAAGCAAGGGTAAGGGTAAGGGTAAGGGTAAGGGTAAGCTTAAGGGTAAAAGCAAGGGTAAGGGTAAGGGTAAGGGTAAGGGTAAGGGTAAGGGTAAAGGTAAAGGTAAGGGTAAGCCTAAGGGTAAAAGCAAGGGTAAGGGTAAGGGTAAGGTTAAGGGTAAGGGTAAGGGTAAGGGTAAGGGTAAGGGTAAGGGTAAGGGTAAGGGTAAGGGTAAGGGTAAGGGTAAGGGTAAGGGTAAGGGTAAGCTTAAGGGTAAAAGCAAGGGTGAGGGTAAGGGTAAGGGTAAGGGTAAGGGTAAGGGTAAGGGTAAGGGTAAGGGTAAGGGTAAGGGTAAGGGTAAGGGTAAGGGTAAGGGTAAGGGTACGCCTAAGGGTAAAAGCAAGGGTAAGGGTAAGGGTAAGGGTAAGGGTAAGGGTAAGCTTAAGGGTAAAAGCAAGGGTAAGGGTAAGGGTAAGGGTAAGGGTAAGGGTAAGGGTAAGCTTAAGGGTAAAAGCAAGGGTAAGGGTAAGGGTAAGGGTAAGGGTAAGGGTAAGGGTAAGGGTAAGGGTAAGGGTAAGGGTAAAGGTAAGGGTAAGCCTAAGGGTAAAATCAAGGGTATGGGTAAATGTAAGGGTAAGGGTAAGGGTAAGGGTAAGGGTAAGGGTAAGGGTAAGGGTAAGGGTAAGGGTAAGGGTAAGGGTAAGGGTAAGGGTAAGGGTAAGGGTAAGGGTAAGGGTAAGCTTAAGGGTAAAAGCAAGGGTAAGGGTAAGGGTAAGGGTAAGGGTAAGGGTAAGGGTAAGGGTAAGGGTAAGGGTAAGGGTAAGGGTAAGGGTAAGGGTAAGGGTAAGGGTAAGGGTAAGGGTAAGGGTAAGCTTAAGGGTAAAAGCAAGGGTAAGGGTAAGGGTAAGGGTAAGGGTAAGGGTAAGGGTAAGGGTAAGGGTAAGGGTAAGGGTAAGGGTAAGGGTAAGGGTAAGGGTAAGGGTAAGGGTAAGGGTAAGGGTAAGGGTAAGGGTAAGGGTAAGGGTAAGGGTAAGGGTAAGGGTAAGCTTAAGGGTAAAAGCAAGGGTAAGGGTAAGGGTAAGGGTAAGGGTAAGGGTAAGGGTAAGGGTAAGGGTAAGGGTAAGGGTAAGGGTAAGGGTAAGGGTAAGGGTAAGGGTAAGGGTAAGGGTAAGCTTAAGGGTAAAAGCAAGGGTAAGGGTAAGGGTAAGGGTAAGGGTAAGGGTAAGGGTAAGGGTAAGCCTAAGGGTAAAAGCAAGGGTAAGGGTAAGGGTAAAAGCAAGGGTAAGGGTAAGGGTAAGGGTAAGGGTAAGGGTAAGGGTAAGGGTAAGGGTAAGGGTAAGGGTAAGGGTAAGGGTAAGCTTAAGGGTAAAAGCAAGGGTAAGGGTAAGGGTAAGGGTAAGGGTAAGGGTGAGTGTAAGCTTAAGGGTAAAAGCAAGGGTAAGGGTAAAGGTAAGCCTAAGCCTTAGGGTAAAAGCAAGGGTAAGGGTAAGGGTAAGGGTAAGGGTAAGGGTAAGGGTAAGGGTAAGGGTAAGAGTAAGGGTAAGGGTAAGGGTAAGCTTAAGGGTAAAAGCAAGGGTAAGGGTAAGGGTAAGGGTAAGGGTAAGGGTAAGGGTAAGGGTAAGGGTAAGGGTAAGGGTAAGGGTAAGGGTAAGGGTAAGCTTAAGGGTAAAAGCAAGGGTAAGGGTAAGGGTAAGGGTAAGGGTAAGGGTAAGGGTAAGGGTAAGGGTAAGGGTAAGGGTAAGGGTAAGCTTAAGGGTAAAAGCAAGGGTAAGGGTTAGGGTAAGGGTAAGGGTAAGGGTAAGGGTAAGCTTGAGGGTAAAAGCAAGGGTAAGGGTAAGGGGAAGGGTAAGGGTAAAGGTAAGGGTAAGCCTAAGGGTAAAAGCAAGGGTAAGGGTAAGGGTAAGGGTAAGAGTAAGGGTAAGGGTAAGGGTAAGAGTAAGGGTAAGGGTAAGGGTAAGCTTAAGGGTATAAGCAAGGGTAAGGGTAAGGGTAAGGGTGAGGGTAAGGGTAAGGGTAAGGGTAAGCTTAAGGGTAAAAGCAAGGGTAAGGGTAAGGGTAAGGGTAAGGGTAAGGGTAAGGGTAAGCTTAAGGGTAAAAGCAAGGGTAAGGGTAAGGGTAAGGGTAAGGGTAAGGGTAAGGGTAGGGGTAAGGGTAAGGGTAAGGGTAAGGGTAAGGGTAAGGGTAAGGGTAAGGGTAAAGGTTAGGGTAAGCCTAAGGGTAAAAGCAAGGGTAAGGGTAAAGGTAAGGGTAAGGGTAAGGGTAAGGGTAAGGGTAAGGGTAAGGGTAAGGGTAAGGGTAAGGGTAAGGGTAAGCTTAAGGGTAAAAGCAAGGGTAAGGGTAAGGGTAAGGGTAAGGGTAAGGCTAAGGGTAAAACAAGGGTAAGGGTAAGGGTAAGGGTAAGGGTAAGGGTAAGCTTAAGGGAAAGCAAGGGTAAGGGTAAGGGTAAGGGTGAGGGTAAGGGTAAGCTTAAGGGTTAAAGCAAGGGTAAGGGTAAGGGTAAGGGTAAGGGTAAGGGTAAGGGTAAGGGTAAGGGTAAAGGTAAGGGTAAGCCTAAGGGTAAAAGCAAGGGTAAGGGTAAGGGTAAGGGTAAGGGTAAGGGTAAGGGTAAGGGTAAGGGTAAGGGTAAGGGTAAGGGTAAGGGTAAGGGTAATGGTAAGGGTGTGGGTAAGGGTAAGGGTAAGCTTAAGGGTAAAAGCAAGGGTAAGGGTAAGGGTAAGGGTAAGGGTAAGGGTAAGGGTAAGGGTAAGGGTAAGGGTAAGGGTAAGGGTAAGGGTAAGCTTAAGGGTAAAAGCAAGGGTAAGGGTAAGGGTAAGGGTGAGGGTAAGGGTAAGGGTAAGGGTAAGGGTAAGCTTAAGGGTAAAAGCAAGGGTAAGGGTAAGGGTAAGGGTAAGGGTAAGGGTAGGGGTAAGGGTAAGGGTAAGGGTAAGGGTAAGGGTAAGGGTAAGCTTAAGGGTAAAAGCAAGGGTAAGGGCAAGGGTAAGGGTAAGGGTAAGGGTAAGGGTAAGGGTAAGGGTAAGGGTAAGGGTAAAGGTAAGGGTAAGCCTAAGGGTAAAAGCAAGGGTAAGGGTAAGGGTTAGGGTAAGGGTAAGGGTAAGGGTAAGGGTAAGGGTAAGGGTAAGGGTAAGGGTAAGTGTAAGGGTAAGGGTAAGGGTAAGCTTAAGGGTAAAAGCAAGGGTAAGGGTAAGGGTAAGGGTAAGGGTAAGGGTAAGGGTAAGGGTAAGGGTAAGGGTAAGGGTAAGGGTAAGGGTAAGGGTAAGCTTAAGGGTAAGGGTAAGTGTAAGGGTAAAGGTAAGGGTAAGCCTAAGGGTAAAAGCAAGGGTAAGGGTAAGGGTTAGGGTAAGGGTAAGGGTAAGGGTAAGGGTAAGGGTAAGGGTAAGTGTAAGGGTTAGGGTAAGGGTAAGCTTAAGGGTAAAAGCAAGGGTAAGGGTAAGGGTAAGGGTAAGGGTAAGGGTAAGGGTAAGGGTAAGGGTAAGGGTAAGGGTAAGGGTAAGCTTAAGGGTAAGGGTAAGGGTAAGGGAAAGGGTAAGCCTAAGGGTAAAAGCAAGGGTAAGGGTAAGGGTGAGGGTAAGGGTAAGCTTAAGGGTAAAAGCAAGGGTAAGGGTAAGGGTAAGGGTAAGGGTAAGGGTAAGGGTAAGGGTAAGCTTAAGGGTAAAAGCAAGGGTAAGGGTGAGGGTAAGGGTAAGGGTAAGGGTAAGGGTAAGGGTAAGGGTAAGGGTAAAGGTAAGGGTAAGCCTAAGGGTAAAAGCAAGGGTAAGGGTAAGGGTACGGGTAAGGGTAAGGGTAAGGGTAAGGGTAAGGGTAAGGGTAAGGGTAAGGGTAAGGGTAAGGGTAAGGGTAAGGGTAAGGGCAAGGGTAAGGGTAAGGGTAAGGGTAAGGGTAAGGGTAAGGGTAAGGGTAAGGGTAAGCTTAAGGGTAAAAGCAAGGGTAAGGGTAAGGGTAAGGATAAGGGTAAGGGTAAGGGTAAGGGTAAGGGTAAGGGTAAGGGTAAGGGTAAGGGTAAGGGTAAGGGTAAGGGTAAGCTTAAGGGTAAGGATAAGGGTAAGGGTAAAAGCAAGGGTAAGGGTAAGGGTAAGGGTAAGGGTAAGGGTAAGCTTAAGGGTAAAAGCAAGGGTAAGGGTAAGGGTAAGGGTAAGGGTAAGGGTAAGGGTAAGGGTAAGGGTAAGGGTAAGGGTAAGCTTAAGGGTAAGGGTAAGGGTAAGGGTAAGGGTAAGCTTAAGGGTAAAAGCAAGGGTAAGGGTAAGGGTAAGGGTAAGGGTAAGGGTAAGGGTAAGGGTAAGGGTAAGGGTAAGGGTAAGGGTAAGGGTAAGGGTAAGGGTAAGGGTAAGGGTAAGCTTAAGGGTAAAAGCAAGGGTAAGGGAAAGGGTAAGGGTAAGGGTAAGGGTAAGGGTAAGGGTAAGGGTAAGGGTAAGGGTAAGCTTAAGGGTAAAAGCAAGGGTAAGGGTAAGGGTAAGGGTAAGGGTGAGGGTAAGGGTAAGGGTAAGTGTAAGGGTAAGGGTAAGGGTAAGGGTAAGCTTAAGGGTAAAAGCAAGGGTAAGGGTAAGGGTAAGGGTAAGGGTAAGGGTAAGGGTAAGGGTAAGGTTAAGGGTAAGGGTTAGGGTAAGGGTAAGGGTAAGGGTAAGGGTAAGCTTAAGGGTAAAAGCAAGGGTAAGGGTAAGGGTAAGGGTAAGGGTAAGGGTAAGTGTAAGGGTAAGGGTAAGGGTAAGGGTAAGCTTAAGGGTAAAAGCAAGGGTAAGGGTAAGGGTAAGGGTAAGGGTAAGGGTAAGCTTAAGGGTAAAAGCAAGGGTAAGGGTAAGGGTAAGGGTAAGGGTAAGGGTAAGGGTAAGGGTAAGGTTAAGGGTAAGGGTTAGGGTAAGGGTAAGGGTAAGGGTAAGGGTAAGGGTAAGTGTAAGGGTTAGGGTAAGGGTAAGGGTAAGGGTAAGGGTAAGCTTAAGGGTAAAAGCAAGGGTAAGGGTAAGGGTAAGGGTAAGGGTAAGGGTAAGTGTAAGGGTAAGGGTAAGGGTAAGGGTAAGCTTAAGGGTAAAAGCAAGGGTAAGGGTAAGGGTAAGGGTAAGGGTAAGGGTAAGGGTAAGGGTAAGGTTAAGGGTAAGGGTTAGGGTAAGGGTAAGGGTAAGGGTAAGGGTAAGCTTAAGGGTAAAAGCAAGGGTAAGGGTAAGGGTAAGGGTAAGGGTAAGGGTAAGGGTAAAAGCAAGGGTAAGGGTAAGGGTAAGGGTAAGGGTAAGGGTAAGCTTAAGGGTAAAAGCAAGGGTAAGGGTAAGGGTAAGGGTAAGGGTAAGGGTAAGCTTAAGGGTAAAAGCAAGGGTAAGGGTAAGGGTAAGGGTAAGGGTAAGGGTAAGGGTAAGGGTAAGCTTAAGGGTAAGGGTAAGGGTAAGGGTAAGCTCAAGGGTAAAAGCAAGGGTAAGGGTCAGGGTAAGGGTAAGTGTAAGGGTAAGGGTAAGGGTAAGGGTAAGGGTAAGGGTAAGGGTGAGCTTAAGGGTAAAAGCAAGGGTAGGGGTAAGGTTAAGGGTAAGGGTAAGGGTAAGGGTTAGCTTAAGGGTAAAAGCAAGGGTAAGGGTAAGGGTAAGGGTAAGGGTAAGGGTAAGGGTAAGGGTAAGGGTAAAGGTAAGGGTAAGCCTAAGGGTAAGAGCAAGGGTAAGGGTAAGGGTAAGGGTAAGGGTAAGAGTAAGGGTAAGGGTAAGGGTAAGGGTAAGCTTAAGGGTAAAAGCAAGGGTAAGGGTAAGGGTAAGGGTAAGGGTAAGCCTAAGGGTAAAAGCAAGGGTAAGGGTAAGGGTAAGGGTAAGGGTAAGGGTAAGCTTAAGGGTAAAAGCAAGGGTAAGGGTAAGGGTAAGGGTAAGTGTAAGGGTAAGGGTAAGCTTAAGGGTAAAAGCAAGGGTGAGGGTAAGGGTAAGGGTAAGGGTAAGGGTAAGGGTAAGGGTAAGGGTAAGGGTAAGCTTAAGGGTAAAAGCAAGGGTAAGGGTAAGGGTAAGGGTAAGGGTAAGGGTAAGGGTAAGGGTAAGGGTAAGGGTAAGGGTAAGGGTAAGGGTAAGCTTAAGGGTAAAAGCAAGGGTAAGGGTAAGGGTAAGGGTAAGGGTAAGGGTAAAGGTAAGGGTAAGCCTAAGGGTAAAAGCAAGGGTAAGGGTAAGGGTAAGGGTAAGGGTAAGGGTTAGGGTAAGGGTAAGGGTAAGGGTAAGGGTAAGGGTAAGGGTAAGGGTAAGGGTAAGGGTAAGGGTAAGGGTAAGCTTAAGGGTGAAAGCAAGGGTAAGGGTAAGGGAAAGGGTAAGGGTAAGCCTAAGGGTAAAAGCGAGGGTAAGGGTAAGGGTAAGGGTAAGGGTAAGGGTAAGGGTAAGCTTAAGGGTAAAAGCAAGAGTAAGGGTAAGGGTAAGGGTAAGGGTAAGGGTAAGGGTAAGGGTAAGCTTAAGGGTAAAAGCAAGTGTAAGGGTAAAGGTAAGGGTAAGGGTAAGGGTAAGGGTAAGGGTAAGGGTTAGGGTAAGGGTAAGGGTAAGAGTAAAGGTAAGGGTAAGCCTAAGGGTAAAAGCAAAGGTAAGGGTAAGGGTAAGGGTAAGGGTAAGGGTAAGGTTAAGAGTAAGGGTAAGGGTAAGCTTAAGGGTAAAAGCAAGGGTAAGGGTAAGGGTAAGGGTAAGGGTAAGGGTAAGGGTAAGGGTAAGCTTAAGGGTAAGGGTAAGGGTAAGGGTAAGCTTAAGGGTGAAAGCAAGGGTAAGGGTAAGGGTAAGGGTAAGGGTAAGCTTAAGGGTAAAAGCAAGGGTAAGGGTAAGGGTAAGGGTAAGGGTAAGGGTAAGGGTAAGGGTAAGGGTAAGGGTAAGGGTAAGGGTAAGGGTAAGCTTAAGGGTAAGGGTAAGGGTGAGGGTAAGGGTAAGCTTAAGGGTAAAAGCAAGGGTAAGGGTAAGGGTAAGGGTAAGGGTAAGGGTAAGGGTAAGCTTAAGGGTAAGGGTAAGGGTAAGGGTAAGGGTAAGCTTAAGGGTAAAAGCAAGGGTAAGGGTAAGGGTGAGGGTAAGGGTAAGGGTAAGGGTAAGGGTAAGCTTAAGGGTAAGGGTAAGGGTAAGGGTAAGCTTAAGGGTAAAAGCAAGGGTAAGGGTAAGGGTAAGGGTAAGGGTAAGGGTAAGGGTAAGGGTAAGGGTAAGGGTAAGGGTAAGGGTGA
The DNA here is from genome assembly GCA_958510865.1 of Myrrha octodecimguttata. Classification (NCBI taxonomy): domain Eukaryota; kingdom Metazoa; phylum Arthropoda; class Insecta; order Coleoptera; family Coccinellidae; genus Myrrha; species Myrrha octodecimguttata. Next base: position 12,540 of record CAUEHS010000183.1, on the reverse strand, counting down.
GGGTAAGGGTAAGGGTAAGGGTAAGGGTAAGGGAAAACTTAAGGGTAAGGGTAAGGGTAAGGGTAAGGGTAAGCTTAAGGGTAAAAGCAAGGGTTAGGGTAAGGGTAAGGGTAAGGGTAAGGGTAAGCTTAAGGGTAAAAGCAAGGGTAAGGGTAAGGGTAAGGGTAAGGGTAAGGGTAAGGGTAAGGGTAAGGGTAAGGGTAAGGGTGAGGGTAAGCTTAAGGGTAAGGGTAAGGGTAAGGGTAAGGGTAAGCTTGAGGGTAAAAGCAAGGGTAAGGGTAAGGGTAAGGGTAAGGGTAAGGGTAAAGGTAAGGGTAAGCCTAAGGGTAAAAGCAAGGATAAGGGTAAGGGTAAGGGTAAGGTAAGGGTAAGGGTAAGGGTAAGGGTAAGGGTAAGGGTAAGGGTAAGCTTAAGGGTAAAAGCAAGGGTAAGGGTAAGGTTAAGGGTAAGGGTAAGGGTAAGGGTAAGGGTAAGGGTAAGGGTAAGGGTAAGGGTAAGGGTGAGGGTAAGCTTAAGGGTAAAAGCAAGGGTAAGGGTAAGGGTAAGGGTAAGGGTAAGGGTAAGGGTAAGGGTAAGCTTAAGGGTAAAAGCAAGGGTAAGGGTAAGGGTAAGGGTAAGGGTAAGGGTTGGGGTAAGGGTAAAGGTAAGGGTAAGCCTAAGGGTAAAAGCAAGGGTAAGGGTAAGGGTAAGGGTAAGGGTAAGGGTAAGGGTAAGAGTAAGGGTAAGGGTAAGGGTAAGCTTAAGGGTAAAAGCAAGGGTAAGGGTAAGGGTAAGGGTAAGGGTAAGCCTAAGGGTAAAAGCAAGGGTAAGGGTAAGGGTAAGGGTAAGGGTAAGGGTAAGCTTAAGGGTAAAAGCAAGGGTAAGGGTAAGGGTAAGGGTAAGGGTAAGGGTAAGGGTAAGGGTAAGCTTAAGGGTAAAAGCAAGGGTAAGGGTAAGGGTAAGGGTAAGGGTAAGGGTAAGGGTAAGGGTAAGGGTAAGGGTAAGGGTAAGGGTAAAGGTAAGGGTAAGCCTAAGGGTAAAAGCAAGGGTAAGGGTAAGGGTAAGGGTAAGGGTAAGGGTAAGGGTAAGGGTAAGCTTAAGGGTAAAAGCAAGGGTAAGGGTAAGGGTAAAAGTAAGGGTAAGGGTAAGGGTAAGGGTAAGGGTAAGGGTAAGGGTAAGGGTAAGCTTAAGGGTAAAAGCAAGGGTAAGGGTAAGGGTAAGGGTAAGGGTAAGGGTAAGGGTAAGGGTAAGGGTAAGGGTAAGGGTAAAGGTAAGGGTAAGGGTAAGGGTAAGGCTAAGGGTAAGGGTAAGGGTAAGCTTAAGGGTAAAAGCAAGGGTAAGGGTTAGGGTAAGGGTAAGGGTAAGGGTAAGGGTAAGGGTAAGGGTAAGCTTAAGGGTAAAAGCAAGGGTAAGGGTAAGGGTAAGGGTAAGGGTAAGGGTAAGGGTAAGGGTAAGGGTAAGGGTAAGGGTAAGGGTAAGGGTAAGGGTAAGGGTAAGGGTAAGGGTAAGGGTAAGCTTAAGGGTAAAAGCAAGGGTAAGGGTAAGGGTAAGGGTAAGCGTAAGGGTAAGGGTAAGGGTAAGCTTAAGGGTAAAAGCAAGGGTAAGGGTAAGGGTAAGGGTAAGGGTAAGGGTAAGGGTTAGGGTAAGGGTAAAGGTAAGGGTAAGCCTAAGGGTAAAAGCAAGGGTAAGGGTAAGGGTAAGGGTAAGGGTAAGGGTAAGGGTAAGGGTAAGGGTAAGGGTAAGGGTAAGAGTAAGGGTAAGGGTAAGGGTAAGCTTAAGGGTAAAAGCAAGGGTAAGGGTAAGGGTAAGGGTAAGCCTAAGGGTAAAAGCAAGGGTAAGGGTAAGGGTAAGGGTAAGGGTAAGCTTAAGGGTAAAAGCAAGGGTAAAGGTAAGGGTAAGGGTAAGGGTAAGGGTAAGGGTAAGCTTAAGGGTAAAAGCAAGGTTTAGGTTAAGGGTAAGGGTAAGGGTAAGGGTAAGCTTAAGGGTAAAAGCAAGGGTAAAGGTAAGGGTAAGGGTAAGGGTAAGGGTAAGGGTAAGCTTAAGGGTAAAAGCAAGGGTAAGGGTAAGGGTAAGGGTAAGGGTAAGGGTAAGGGTAAGGGTAAGGGTAAGGGTAAAGGTAAGGGTAAGCCTAAGGGTAAAAGCAAGGGTAAGGGTAAGGGTAAGGGTAAGGGTAAGGGTAAGGGTAAGGGTAAGGGTAAGGGTAAGGGTAAGGGTAAGGGTAAGGGTAAGGGTAAGGGTAAGGGTAAGGGTAAGGGTAAGGGTAAGGGTAAGGGTAAGGGTAAGGGTAAGCTAAAGGGTAAAAGCAAGGGTAAGGGTTAGGGTAAGGGTAAGGGTAAGGGTAAGGGTAAGGGTAAGCTTAAGGGTAAAAGCAAGGGTAAGGGTAAGGGTAAGGGTAAGGGTAAGGGTAAGGGTAAGGGTAAGGGTAAGGGTAAGGGTAAAGGTAAGGGTAAGCCTAAGGGTAAAAGCAAGGGTAAGGGTAAGGGTAAGGGTAAGGGTAAGGGTAAGGGTAAGGGTAAGGGTAAGGGTAAGGGTAAGGGTAAGGGTAAGGGTAAGGGTAAGGGTAAGGGTAAGGGTAAGGGTAAGGGTAAGCTTAAGGGTATAAGCAAGGGTAAGGGTAAGGGTAAGGGTAAGGGTAAGGGTAAGGGTGAGGGTAAGGGTAAGGGTAAGGGTAAGGGTAAGGGTAAGCTTAAGGGTAAAAGCAAGGGTAAGGGTAAGGGTAGAGGTAAGGGTAAGGGTAAGGGTAAGGGTAAGCTTAAGGGTAAAAGCAAGGGTAAGGGTAAGGGTAAGGGTAAGGGTAAGGGTAAGGGTAAGGGTAAGGGTAAGGGTAAGGGTAAGGGTAAGGGTAAGGGTAAGGGTAAGGGTAAGGGTAAGGGTAAGGGTAAAGGTAAGGGTAAGCCTAAGGGTAAAAGCAAGGGTAAGGGTAAGGGTAAGGGTAAGGGTAAGGGTAAGGGTAAGGGTAAGGGTAAGGGTAAGGGTAAGTGTAAGGGTAAGCTTAAGGGTAAAAGCAAGGGTAAGGGTAAGGGTAAGGGTAAGGGTAAGCCTAAGGGTAAAAGCAAGGGTAAGGTAAGGGTAAGGGTAAGGGTAAGGGTAAGGGTAAGCTTAAGGGTAAAAGCAAGGGTAAGGGTAAGGGTAAGGGTAAGGGTAAGGGTAAGGGTAAGCTTAAGGGTAAAAGCAAGGGTAAGGGTAAGGGTATGGGTAAGGGTAAGGGTAAGGGTAAAGGTAAGGGTAAGCCTAAGGGTAAAAGCAAGGGTAAGGGTAAGGGTAAGGGTAAGGGTAAGGGTAAGGGTAAGGGTAAGGGTAAGGGTAAGGGTAAGGGTAAGGGTAAGGGTAAGGGTAAGGGTAAGGGTAAGGGTAAGGGTAAGGGTAAGCTTAAGGGTAAAAGCAAGGGTAAGGGTAAGGATAAGGGTAAGGGTAAGGGTAAGGGTAAGGGTAAGCTTAAGGGTAAAAGCAAGGGTAAGGGTAAGGGTAAGGGTAAGGGTAAGGGTAAGGGTAAGGGTAAGGGTAAGGGTAAGCTTAAGGGTAAAAGCAAGGGTAAGGGTAAGGGTAAGGGTAAGGGTAAGCTTAAGGGTAAAAGCAAGGGTAAGGGTAAGGGTAAGGGTAAGGGTAAGGGTAAGGGTAAAGGTAAAGGTAAGGGTAAGCCTAAGCGTAAAAGCAAGGGTAAGGGTAAGGGTAAGGGTAAGGGTAAGGGTAAGGGTAAGGGTAAGGGTAAGGGTAAGGGTAAGGGTAAGGGTAAGGGTAAGGGTAAGGGTAAGGGTAAGCTTAAGGGTAAAAGCAAGGGTGAGGGTAACGGTAAGGGTAAGGGTAAGGGTAAGGGTAAGGGTAAGGGTAAGGGTAAGGGTAAGGGTAAGGGTACGCCTAAGGGTAAAAGCAAGGGTAAGGGTAAGGGTAAGGGTAAGGGTAAGGGTAAGCTTAAGGGTAAAAGCAAGGGTAAGGGTAAGGGTAAGGGTAAGGGTAAGGGTAAGGGTAAGCTTAAGGGTAAAAGCAAGGGTAAGGGTAAGGGTGAGGGTAAGGGTAAGGGTAAGGGTAAGGGTAAGGGTAAGGGTAAGGGTAAGGGTAAGGGTAAAGGTAAGGGTAAGCCTAAGGGTAAAAGCAAGGGTATGGGTAAGGGTAAGGGTAAGGGTAAGGGTAAGGGTAAGGGTAAGGGTAAGGGTAAGGGTAAGGGTAAGGGTAAGGGTAAGCTTAAGGGTAAAAGCAAGGGTAAGGGTAAGGGTAAGGGTAAGGGTAAGGGTAAGGGTAAGGGTAAGGGTAAGGGTAAGGGTAAGGGTAAGCTTAAGGGTAAAAGCAAGGGTAAGGGTAAGGGTAAGGGTAAGGGTAAGGGTAAGGGTAAGGGTAAGGGTAAGGGTAAGGGTAAGGGTAAGGGTAAGGGTAAGGGTAAGGGTAAGGGTAAGGGTAAGGGTAAGCTTAAGGGTAAAAGCAAGGGTAAGGGTAAGGGTAAGGGTAAGGGTAAGGGTAAGGGTAAGGGTAAGGGTAAGGGTAAGGGTAAGGGTAAGGGTAAGGGTAAGGGTAAGGGTAAGCTTAAGGGTAAAAGCAAGGGTAAGGGTAAGGGTAAGGGTAAGGGTAAGGGTAAGGGTAAGGGTAAGCCTAAGGGTAAAAGCAAGGGTAAGGGTAAGGGTAAAAGCAAGGGTAAGGGTAAGGGTAAGGGTAAGGGTAAGGGTAAGGGTAAGGGTAAGGGTAAGGGTAAGCTTAAGGGTAAAAGCAAGGGTAAGGGTAAGGGTAAGGGTAAGGGTAAGGGTAAGTGTAAGCTTAAGGGTAAAAGCAAGGGTAAGGGTAAAGGTAAGCCTAAGCCTTAGGGTAAAAGCAAGGGTAAGGGTAAGGGTAAGGGTAAGGGTAAGGGTAAGGGTAAGAGTAAGGGTAAGGGTAAGGGTAAGCTTAAGGGTAAAAGCAAGGGTAAGGGTAAGGGTAAGGGTAAGGGTAAGGCTAAGGGTAAGGGTAAGGGTAAGGGTAAGGGTAAGGGTAAGGGTAAGCTTAAGGGTAAAAGCAAGGGTAAGGGTAAGGGTAAGGGTAAGGGTAAGGGTAAGGGTAAGGGTAAGGGTAAGGGTAAGGGTAAGGGTAAGGGTAAGGGTAAGCTTAAGGGTAAAAGCAAGGGTAAGGGTTAGGGTAAGGGTAAGGGTAAGGGTAAGGGTAAGCTTGAGGGTAAAAGCAAGGGTAAGGGTAAGGGGAAGGATAAGGGTAAAGGTAAGGGTAAGCCTAAGGGTAAAAGCAAGGGTAAGGGTAAGGGTAAGGGTAAGAGTAAGGGTAAGGGTAAGGGTAAGAGTAAGGGTAAGGGTAAGGGTAAGCTTAAGGGTATAAGCAAGGGTAAGGGTAAGGGTAAGGGTGAGGGTAAGGGTAAGGGTAAGGGTAAGCTTAAGGGTAAAAGCAAGGGTAAGGGTAAGGGTAAGGGTAAGGGTAAGGGTAAGGGTAAGCTTAAGGGTAAAAGCAAGGGTAAGGGTAAGGGTAAGGGTAAGGGTAAGGGTAAGGGTAAGGGTAAGGGTAAGGGTAAGGGTAAGGGTAAGGGTAAAGGTTAGGGTAAGCCTAAGGGTAAAAGCAAGGGTAAGGGTAAAGGTAAGGGTAAGGGTAAGGGTAAGGGTAAGGGTAAGGGTAAGGGTAAGGGTAAGGGTAAGGGTAAGGGTAAGGGTAAGCTTAAGGGTAAAAGCAAGGGTAAGGGTAAGGGTAAGGGTAAGGGTAAGGCTAAGGGTAAAACGAGGGTAAGGGTAAGGGTAAGGGTAAGGGTAAGGGTAAGCTTAAGGGTAAAAGCAAGGGTAAGGGTAAGGGTAAGGGTGAGGGTAAGGGTAAGCTTAAGGGTTAAAGCAAGGGTAAGGGTAAGGGTAAGGGTAAGGGTAAGGGTAAGGGTAAAGGTAAGGGTAAGCCTAAGGGTAAAAGCAAGGGTAAGGGTAAGGGTAAGGGTAAGGGTAAGGGTAAGGGTAAGGGTAAGGGTAAGGGTAAGGGTAAGGGTAATGGTAAGGGTAAGGGTAAGGGTAAGGGTAAGCTTAAGGGTAAAAGCAAGGGTAAGGGTAAGGGTAAGGGTAAGGGTAAGGGTAAGGGTAAGGGTAAGGGTAAGGGTAAGGGTAAGGGTAAGGGTAAGCTTAAGGGTAAAAGCAAGGGTAAGGGTAAGGGTAAGGGTGAGGGTAAGGGTAAGGGTAAGGGTAAGGGTAAGCTTAAGGGTAAAAGCAAGGGTAAGGGTAAGGGTAAGGGTAAGGGTAAGGGTAAGGGTAAGGGTAAGGGTAAGGGTAAGGGTAAGGGTAAGGGTAAGCTTAAGGGTAAAAGCAAGGGTAAGGGCAAGGGTAAGGGTAAGGGTAAGGGTAAGGGTAAGGGTAAGGGTAAAGGTAAGGGTAAGCCTAAGGGTAAAAGCAAGGGTAAGGGTAAGGGTTAGGGTAAGGGTAAGGGTAAGGGTAAGGGTAAGGGTAAGGGTAAGGGTAAGTGTAAGGGTAAGGGTAAGGGTAAGCTTAAGGGTAAAAGCAAGGGTAAGGGTAAGGGTAAGGGTAAGGGTAAGGGTAAGGGTAAGGGTAAGGGTAAGGGTAAGGGTAGATTAAGGGTAAGGGTAAGGGTAAGGGTAAGGGTAAGGGTAAGGGTAAGCTTAAGGGTAAGGGTAAGTGTAAGGGTAAAGGTAAGGGTAAGCCTAAGGGTAAAAGCAAGGGTAAGGGTAAGGGTTAGGGTAAGGGTAAGGGTAAGGGTAAGGGTAAGGGTAAGGGTAAGGGTAAGTGTAAGGGTTAGGGTAAGGGTAAGCTTAAGGGTAAAAGCAAGGGTAAGGGTAAGGGTAAGGGTAAGGGTAAGGGTAAGGGTAAGGGTAAGGGTAAGGGTAAGGGTAAGGGTAAGGGTAAGCTTAAGGGTAAGGGTAAGGGTAAGGGAAAGGGTAAGCCTAAGGGTAAAAGCAAGGGTAAGGGTAAGGGTGAGGGTAAGGGTAAGCTTAAGGGTAAAAGCAAGGGTAAGGGTAAGGGTAAGGGTAAGGGTAAGGGTAAGGGTAAGCTTAAGGGTAAAAGCAAGGGTAAGGGTAAGGGTAAGGGTAAGGGTAAGGGTAAGGGTAAGGGTAAAGGTAAGGGTAAGCCTAAGGGTAAAAGCAAGGGTAAGGGTAAGGGTAAGGGTAAGGGTAAGGGTAAGGGTAAGGGTAAGGGTAAGCTTAAGGGTAAAAGCAAGGGTAAGGGTAAGGGTATGGGTAAGGGTAAGGGTAAGGGTAAAGGTAAGGGTAAGCCTAAGGGTAAAAGCAAGGGTAAGGGTAAGGGTAAGGGTAAGGGTAAGGGTAAGGGTAAGGGTAAGGGTAAGGGTAAGGGTAAGGGTAAGGGTAAGGGTAAGGGTAAGGGTAAGGGTAAGGGTAAGCTTAAGGGTAAAAGCAAGGGTAAGGGTAAGGGTAAGGGTAAGGGTAAGGGTAAGGGTAAGGGTAAGGGTAAGCTTAAGGGTAAAAGCAAGGGTAAGGGTAAGGGTAAGGGTAAGGGTAAGGGTAAGGGTAAGGGTAAGGGTAAGGGTAAGCTTAAGGGTAAAAGCAAGGGTAAGGGTAAGGGTAAGGGTAAGGGTAAGCTTAAGGGTAAGAGCAAGGGTAAGGGTAAGGGTAAGGGTAAGGGTAAGGGTAAGGGTAAAGGTAAAGGTAAGGGTAAGCCTAAGGGTAAAAGCAAGGGTAAGGGTAAGGGTAAGGGAAAGGGTAAGGGTAAGGGTAAGGGTAAGGGTAAGGGTAAGGGTAAGGGTAAGGGTAAGGGTAAGGGTAAGGGTAAGGGTAAGGGTAAGGGTAAGCTTAAGGGTAAAAGCAAGGGTGAGGGTAAGGGTAAGGGTAAGGGTAAGGGTAAGGGTAAGGGTAAGGGTAAGGGTAAGGGTAAGGGTAAGGGTAAGGGTAAGGGTACGCCTAAGGGTAAAAGCAAGGGTAAGGGTAAGGGTAAGGGTAAGGGTAAGGGTAAGCTTAAGGGTAAAAGCAAGGGTAAGGGTAAGGGTAAGGGTAAGGGTAAGGGTAAGGGTAAGCTTAAGGGTAAAAGCAAGGGTAAGGGTAAGGGTAAGGGTAAGGGTAAGGGTAAGGGTAAGGGTAAGGGTAAGGGTAAGGGTAAAGGTAAGGGTAAGCCTAAGGGTAAAAGCAAGGGTATGGGTAAGGGTAAGGGTAAGGGTAAGGGTAAGGGTAAGGGTAAGGGTAAGGGTAAGGGTAAGGGTAAGGGTAAGGGTAAGGGTAAGGGTAAGGGTAAGGGTAAGGGTAAGGGTAAGGGTAAGCTTAAGGGTAAAAGCAAGGGTAAGGGTAAGGGTAAGGGTAAGGGTAAGGGTAAGGGTAAGGGTAAGGGTAAGGGTAAGGGTAAGGGTAAGGGTAAGCTTAAGGGTAAAAGCAAGGGTAAGGGTAAGGGTAAGGGTAAGGGTAAGGGTAAGGGTAAGGGTAAGGGTAAGCCTAAGGGTAAAAGCAAGGGTAAGGGTAAGGGTAAAAGCAAGGGTAAGGGTAAGGGTAAGGGTAAGGGTAAGGGTAAGGGTAAGGGTAAGGGTAAGGGTAAGGGTAAGGGTAAGCTTAAGGGTAAAAGCAAGGGTAAGGGTAAGGGTAAGGGTAAGGGTAAGGGTAAGTGTAAGCTTAAGGGTAAAAGCAAGGGTAAGGGTAAAGGTAAGCCTAAGCCTTAGGGTAAAAGCAAGGGTAAGGGTAAGGGTAAGGGTAAGGGTAAGGGTAAGGGTAAGAGTAAGGGTAAGGGTAAGGGTAAGCTTAAGGGTAAAAGCAAGGGTAAGGGTAAGGGTAAGGGTAAGGGTAAGGGTAAGGGTAAGGGTAAGGGTAAGGGTAAGGGTAAGGGTAAGGGTAAGGGTAAGGGTAAGGGTAAGCTTAAGGGTAAAAGCAAGGGTAAGGGTAAGGGTAAGGGTAAGGGTAAGGGTAAGGGTAAGGGTAAGGGTAAGGGTAAGGGTAAGCTTAAGGGTAAAAGCAAGGGTAAGGGTTAGGGTAAGGGTAAGGGTAAGGGTAAGGGTAAGCTTGAGGGTAAAAGCAAGGGTAAGGGTAAGGGGAAGGGTAAGGGTAAAGGTAAGGGTAAGCCTAAGGGTAAAAGCAAGGGTAAGGGTAAGGGTAAGGGTAAGAGTAAGGGTAAGGGTAAGGGTAAGAGTAAGGGTAAGGGTAAGGGTAAGCTTAAGGGTATAAGCAAGGGTAAGGGTAAGGGTAAGGGTGAGGGTAAGGGTAAGGGTAAGGGTAAGCTTAAGGGTAAAAGCAAGGGTAAGGGTAAGGGTAAGGGTAAGGGTAAGGGTAAGGGTAAGCTTAAGGGTAAAAGCAAGGGTAAGGGTAAGGGTAAGGGTAAGGGTAAGGGTAAGGGTAAGGGTAAGGGTAAGGGTATGGGTAAGGGTAAGGGTAAGGGTAAGGGTAAGGGTAAAGGTTAGGGTAAGCCTAAGGGTAAAAGCAAGGGTAAGGGTAAAGGTAAGGTGTAACTGTAAGGGTAAGGGTAAGGGTAAGGGTAAGGGTAAGGGTAAGGGTAAGGGTAAGGGTAAGCTTAAGGGTAAAAGCAAGGGTAAGGGTAAGGGTAAGGGTAAGGGTAAGGCTAAGGGTAAAACAAGGGTAAGGGTAAGGGTAAGGGTAAGGGTAAGGGTAAGCTTAAGGGTAAAAGCAAGGGTAAGGGTAAGGGTAAGGGTGAGGGTAAGGGTAAGCTCAAGGGTTAAAGCAAGGGTAAGGGTAAGGGTAAGGGTAAGGGTAAGGGTAAGGGTAAAGGTAAGGGTAAGCCTAAGGGTAAAAGCAAGGGTAAGGGTAAGGGTAAGGGTAAGGGTAAGGGTAAGGGTAAGGGTAAGGGTAAGGGTAAGGGTAAGGGTAAGGGTAAGGGTAAGGGTAAGGGTAATGGTAAGGGTAAGGGTAAGGGTAAGGGTAAGCTTAAGGGTAAAAGCAAGGGTAAGGGTAAGGGTAAGGGTAAGGGTAAGGGTAAGGGTAAGGGTAAGGGTAAGCTCAAGGGTAAAAGCAAGGGTAAGGGTAAGGGTAAGGGTGAGGGTAAGGGTAAGGGTAAGGGTAAGGGTAAGCTTAAGGGTAAAAGCAAGGGTAAGGGTAAGGGTAAGGGTAAGGGTAAGGGTAGGGGTAAGGGTAAGGGTAAGGGTAAGGGTAAGGGTAAGGGTAAGCTTAAGGGTAAAAGCAAGGGTAAGGGCAAGGGTAAGGGTAAGGGTAAGGGTAAGGGTAAGGGTAAGGGTAAGGGTAAGGGTAAAGGTAAGGGTAAGCCTAAGGGTAAAAGCAAGGGTAAGGGTAAGGGTTAGGGTAAGGGTAAGGGTAAGGGTAAGGGTAAGGGTAAGGGTAAGGGTAAGGGTAAGGGTAAGTGTAAGGGTAAGGGTAAGGGTAAGCTTAAGGGTAAAAGCAAGGGTAAGGGTAAGGGTAAGGGTAAGGGTAAGGGTAAGGGTAAGGGTAAGGGTAAGGGTAAGGGTAAGGGTAAGGGTAAGGGTAAGGGTAAGGGTAAGGGTAAGGGTAAGGGTAAGCTTAAGGGTAAGGGTAAGTGTAAGGGTAAAGGTAAGGGTAAGCCTAAGGGTAAAAGCAAGGGTAAGGGTAAGGGTTAGGGTAAGGGTAAGGGTAAGGGTAAGGGTAAGGGTAAGGGTAAGTGTAAGGGTTAGGGTAAGGGTAAGCTTAAGGGTAAAAGCAAGGGTAAGGGTAAGGGTAAGGGTAAGGGTAAGGGTAAGGGTAAGGGTAAGGGTAAGGGTAAGGGTAAGGGTAAGCTTAAGGGTAAGGGTAAGGGTAAGGGAAAGGGTAAGCCTAAGGGTAAAAGCAAGGGTAAGGGTAAGGGTGAGGGTAAGGGTAAGCTTAAGGGTAAAAGCAAGGGTAAGGGTAAGGGTAAGGGTAAGGGTAAGGGTAAGGGTAAGGGTAAGCTTAAGGGTAAAAGCAAGGGTAAGGGTAAGGGTAAGGGTAAGGGTAAGGGTAAGGGTAAGGGTAAGGGTAAAGGTAAGGGTAAGCCTAAGGGTAAAAGCAAGGGTAAGGGTAAGGGTAAGGGTAAGGGTAAGGGTAAGGGTAAGGGTAAGGGTAAGGGTAAGGGTAAGGGTAAGGGTAAGGGTAAGGGTAAGGGTAAGGGTAAGGGTAAGGGTAAGGGTAAGGGTAAGGGTAAGGGTAAGGGTAAGGGTAAGGGTAAGGGTAAGGGTAAGGGTAAGGGTAAGCTTAAGGGTAAAAGCAAGGGTAAGGGTAAGGGTAAGGGTAAGGGTAAGGGTAAGGGTAAGGGTAAGGGTAAGGGTAAGGGTAAGGGTAAGGGTAAGGGTAAGGGTAAGGGTAAGGGTAAGCTTAAGGGTAAGGATAAGGGTAAGGGTAAAAGCAAGGGTAAGGGTAAGGGTAAGGGTAAGGGTAAGGGTAAGCTTAAGGGTAAAAGCAAGGGTAAGGGTAAGGGTAAGGGTAAGGGTAAGGGTAAGGGTAAGGGTAAGGGTAAGGGTAAGGGTAAGCTTAAGGGTAAGGGTAAGGGTAAGGGTAAGGGTAAGCTTAAGGGTAAAAGCAAGGGTAAGGGTAAGGGTAAGGGTAAGGGTAAGGGTAAGGGTAAGGGTAAGGGTAAGGGTAAGGGTAAGGGTAAGGGTAAGGGTAAGGGTAAGGGTAAGGGTAAGGGTAAGGGTAAGGGTAAGCTTAAGGGTAAAAGCAAGGGTAAGGGAAAGGGTAAGGGTAAGGGTAAGGGTAAGGGTAAGGGTAAGGGTAAGGGTAAGGGTAAGCTTAAGGGTAAAAGCAAGGGTAAGGGTAAGGGTAAGGGTAAGGGTAAGGGTGAGGGTAAGGGTAAGGGTAAGGGTAAAGGTAAGGGTAAGCCTAAGGGTAAAAGCAAGGGTAAGGGTAAGGGTAAGGGTAAGGGTAAGGGTAAGAGTAAGGGTAAGGGTAAGGGTAAGGGTAAGCTTAAGGGTAAAAGCAAGGGTAAGGGTAAGGGTAAGGGTAAGGGTAAGCCTAAGGGTAAAAGCAAGGGTAAGGGTAAGGGTAAGGGTAAGGGTAAGGGTAAGCTTAAGGGTAAAAGCAAGGGTAAGGGTAAGGGTAAGGGTAAGGGTAAGGGTAAGGGTAAGGGTAAGCTTAAGGGTAAAAGCAAGGGTGAGGGTAAGGGTAAGGGTAAGGGTAAGGGTATGGGTAAGGGTGAGGGTAAGGGTAAGCTTAAGGGTAAAAGCAAGGGTAAGGGTAAGGGTAAGGGTAAGGGTAAGGGTAAGGGTAAGGGTAAGGGTAAGGGTAAAGGTAAGGGTAAGGGTAAGGGTAAGGGTAAGGGTAAGGGTAAGGGTAAGGGTAAGGGTAAGGGTAAGGGTAAGCTTAAGGGTAAAAGCAAGGGTAAGGGTAAGGGTAAGGGTAAGGGTAAGCCTAAGGGTAAAAGCAAGGGTAAGGGTAAGGGTAAGGGTAAGGGTAAGGGTAAGTTTAAAGGAAAAAGCAAGGGTAAGGGTAAGGGTAAGGGAAAGGGTAAGGGTAAGGGTAAGCTTAAGGGTAAAAGCAAGGGTAAGGGTAAGGGTAAGGGTAAGGGTAAGGGAAAGGGTAAGGGTAAGGGTAAAGGTAAGGGTAAGCCTTAGGGTAAAAGCAAGGGTAAGGGTAAGGGTAAGGGTAAGGGTAAGGGTAAGGGTAAGGGTAAGGGTAAGGGTAAGGGTAAGGGTAAGGGTAAGCTTAAGGGTAAAAGCAAGGGTAAGGGTAAGGGTAAGGGTAAGGGTAAGGGTAAGGGTAAGGGTAAGGGTAAGGGTAAGGGTAAGCTTAAGGGTAAGGGT
>CAUEHS010000182.1:0-27353 GCA_958510865.1 Myrrha octodecimguttata | reverse complement strand
TTACCCTTACCCTTACCCTTACCCTTACCCTTGCTTTTACCCTAAGGCTTACCCTTACCTTTACCCTTACCCTTACCCTTACCCTTGCTTTTACCCTTAAGCTTACACTTACCCTTACCCTTACCCTTACCCTTACCCTTACCCTTGCTTTTACCCTTAAGCTTACCCTTACCCTTACCCTTACCCTTACCCTTACCCTTACCCTTACCCTTACCCTTACCCTTACCCTTGCTTTTACCCTTACCCTTACCCTTGCTTTTACCCTTAGGCTTACCCTTACCCTTACCCTTACCCTTACCCTTACCCTTACCTTTACCCTTACCCTTGCTTTTACCCTTAAGCTTACCCTTACCCTTACCCTTACCCTTACCCTTACCCTTACCCTTACCCTTACCCTTACCCTTACCCTTACCCTTGCTTTTACCCTTAAGCTTACCCTTACCCGTACCCTTACCCTTACCCTTACCCTTACCCTTACCCTTACCCTTACCCTTACCCTTACCCTTGCTTTTACCCTTAAGCTTACCCTTACCCTTACCCTTACCCTTACCCTTACCCTTACCCTTACCCTTACCCTTACCCTTACCCTTACCCATACCCTTGCTTTTACCCTTAGGCTTACCCTTACCTTTACCCTTACCCTTACCCTTACCCTTACCCTTACCCTTACCCTTGCTTTTACCCTTAAGCTTACCCTTACCCTTACCCTTACCCTTACCCTTACCCTTACCCTTGCTTTTACCCTTAAGCTTACCCTTACCCTTACCCTTACCCTTACCCTTGCTTTTACCCTTAGGCTTACCCTTACCCTTACCCTTACCCTTACCCTTACCCTTACCCTTACCCTTACCCTTACCCTTACCCTTACCCTTACCCTTACCCTTACCCTTACCCTTACCCTTACCCTTACCCTTACCCTTACCCTTACCCTCACCTTTGCTTTTACCCTTAAGCTTACCCTTACCCTTACCCTTACCCTTACCCTTACCCTTACCCTTACCCTTACCCTTACCCTTACCCTTACCCTTACCCTTACCCTTACCCTTACCCTTACCCTTACCCTTACCCTTACCCTTACCCTTACCCTTACCCTTACCCTTGCTTTTACCCTTAAGCTTACCCTTACCCTTACCCTTACCCTTACCCTTGCTTTTACCCTTAAGCTTACCCTTACCCTTACCCTTACCCTTACCCTTACCCTTACCCTTACCCTTACCCTTACCCTTACCCTTGCTTTTACCCTTAAGCTTACCCTTACCCTTACCCTTACCCTTACCCTTACCCTTACCCTTGCTTTTACCCTTAAGCTTACCCTTACCCTTACCCTTTCCCTTACCCTTACCCTTACCCTTACCCTTACCCTTACCCTTACCCTTACCCTTACCCTTACCCTTGCTTTTACCCTTAGGCTTACCCTTACCTTTACCCTTACCCTTACCCTTACCCTTACCCTTACCCTTACCCTTACCCTTGCTTTTACCCTTAAGCTTACCCTTACCCTTACCCTTACCCTTACCCTTACCCTTACCCTTGCTTTTACCCTTAAGCTTACCCTTACCCTTACCCTTACCCTTACCCTTACCCTTGCTTTTACCCTTAGGCTTACCCTTACCCTTACCCTTACCCTTACCGTTGCTTTTACCCTTAAGCTTACCCTTACACTTACCCTTACCCTTACCCTTACCCTTACCCTTACCCTTACCCTTACCCTTACCCTTACCCTTACCCTTACCTTTACCCTTGCTTTTACCCTTAGGCTTACCCTTTCCTTTACCCTTACCCTTACCCTTACACTTACCCTTACCCTTACCCTTACCCTTACCCTTACCCTTACCCTTACCCTTGCTTTTACCCTTAAGCTTACCCTTACCCTTACCCTTACCCTTACCCTTACCCTTACCCTTACCCTTACCCTTGCTTTTACCCTTAAGCTTACCCTTACCCTTACCCTTACCCTTACCCTTACCCTCACCCTTACCCTTACCCATACCCTTGCTTATACCCTTAAGCTTACCCTTACCCTTACCCTTACCCTTACCCTTACCCTTACCCTTACCCTTACCCTTACCCTTACCCTTACCCTTACCCTTACCCTTGCTTTTACCCTTAGGCTTACCCTTACCTTTACCCTTACCCTTACCCTTACCCTTACCCTTACCCTTACCCTTACCCTTACCCTTACCCTTACCCTTACCCTTGCTTTTACCCTTAAGCTTACCCTTACCCTTACCCTTACCCTTACCCTTACCCTTACCCTAACCCTTACCCTTGCTTTTACCCTTTAGCTTACCCTTACCCTTACCCTTACCCTTACCCTTACCCTTACCCTTACCCTTACCCTTACCCTTACCCTTACCCTTACCCTTACCCTTACCCTTACCCTTACCCTTACCCTTACCCTTGCTTTTACCCTTAAGCTTACCCTTACCCTTACCCTTACCCTTACCCTTACCCTTGCTTTTACCCTTAAGCTTACCCTTACCCATACCCTTACCCTTACCCTTACCCTTGCTTTTACCCTTAGGCTTACCCTTACCCTTACCCTTACCCTTACCCTTACCCTTGCTTTAACCCTTAAGCTTACCCTTACCCTTACCCTTACTCTTACCCTTACCCTTACCCTTAACCTTACCCTTACCCTTACCCTTACCCTTACCCTTACCCCTACCCTTGCTTTTACCCTTAGGCTTACCCTTACCTTTACCCTTACCCTAACCCTTACCCTTACCCTTACCCTTACCCTTGCTTTTACCCTTAAGCTTACCCTTACCCTTACCCTTACCCTTACCCTTACCCTTACCCTTACCCTTGCTTTTACCCTTAAGCTTACCCTTACCCTTACCCTTATCCTTACCCTTACCCTTACCCTTACCCTTACCCTTACCCTTACCCTTGCTTTTACCCTTAAGCTTACCCTTACCCTTACCCTTATCCTTACCCTTACCCTAACCCTTACCCTTGCTTTTACCCTTAAGCTTACCCTTACCCTTACCCTTACCCTTACCCTTACCCTTACCCTTACCTTTACCCTTACCCTTACCCTTACCCTTACCCTTACCCTTACCCTTACCCTTACCCTTACCCTTACCCTTGCTTTTACCCTTAAGCTTACCCTTACCCTTACCCTTACCCTTACCCTTACCCTTACCCTTACCCTTGCTTTTACCCTTAAGCTTACCCTTACCCTTACCCTTACCCTTACCCTTACCCTTACCCTTACCCTTACCCTTGCTTTTACCCTTAGGCTAACCCTTACCTTTACCCTCACCCTTACCCTTACCCTTACCCTTACCCTTACCCTTACCCTTGCTTTTACCCTTAAGCTTACCCTTACCCTTACCCTTACCCTTACCCTTACCCTTACCCTTGCTTTTACCCTTAAGCTTACCCTTTCCCTTACCCTTACCCTTACCCTTACCCTTGCTTTTACCCTTAGGCTTACCCTTACCCTTACCCTTACCCTTACCCTTGCTTTTACCCTTAAGCTTACCCTTACCCTTACCCTTACTCTTACCCTTACCCTTACCCTTACCCTTACCCTTACCCTTACCCTTACCCTTACCCTTACCCTTACCCTTACCCTTACCCTTACCCTTGCTTTTACCCTTAGGCTTACCCTTACATTTACCCTTACCCTAACCCTTACCCTTACCCTTACCCTTACCCTTGCTTTTACCCTTAAGCTTACCCTTACCCTTACCCTTACCCTTACCCTTACCCTTACCCTTAACCTTGCTTTTACCCTTAAGCTTAACCTTACCCTTACCCTTACCCTTACCCTTACCCTTACCCTTACCCTTACCCTTGCTTTTACCCTTAAGCTTACCCTTACCCTTACCCTTACCCTTACCCTTACCCTTACCCTTTCCCTTACCCTTACCCTTATCCTTGCTTTTACCCTTAGGCTTACCCTTACCTTTACCCTTACCCTTACCCTTACCCTTACCCTTACCCTTGCTTTTACCCTTAAGCTTACCCTTACCCTTACCCTTACCCTTACCCTTAAGCTTACCCTTACCCTTACCCTTACCCTTACCCTTACCCTTACCCTTACCCTTACCCTTACCCTTACCCTTACCCTTACCCTTACACTTGCTTTTACCCTTAAGCTTACCCTTACCCTTACCCTTACCCTTACCCTTACCCTTGCTTTTACCCTTAAGCTTACCCTTACCCTTACCCTTACCCTTACCCTTAAGCTTTCCCTTACCCTTACCCTTACCCTTACCCTTACCCTTACCCTTACCCTTACCCTTACCCTTACCCTTACCCTTACCCTTACCCTTACCCTTGCTTTTACCCTTAAGCTTACCCTTACCCTTACTCTTACCCTTACCTTTAAGCTTACCCTTACCCTTACCCTTACCCTTACCCTCACCCTTACTCTTACCCTTGCTTTTACCCTTAAGCTTACCCTTACCCTTACCCTTACCCTTACCCTTAAGCTTACCCTTACCCTTACCCTTACCCTTACCCTTACCCTTACCCTTGCTTTTACCCTTAAGCTTACCCTTACCCTCACCCTAACCCTTACCCTTAAGCTTACCCTTACCCTTACCCTTACCCTTACCCTTACCCTTACCCTTACCCTTACCCTTACCCTTACCCTTACCCTTACCCTTACCCTTGCTTTTACCCTTAAGCTTACCCTTACCCTTACCCTTACCCTTACCCTTGCTTTTACCCTTAAGCTTACCCTTACCCTTACCCTTACCCTTACCCTTACCCTTACCCTTACCCTTACCCTTACCCTTACCCTTACCCTTACCCTTACCCTTACCCTTACCCTTACCCTTGCTTTTACCCTTAAGCTTACCCTTACCCTTACCCTTAACCTTACCCTTACCCTTACCCTTACCCTTACCCTTACCCTTGCTTTTACCCTTAGGCTTACCCTTACCTTTACCCTTACCCTTACCCTTACCCTTACCCTTACCCTTACCCTTACCCTTACCCTTACCTTTACCCTTACCCTTGCTTTTACCCTTAAGCTTACCCTTACCCTTACCCTTACCCTTACCCTTACCCTTACTCTTGCTTTTACCCTTAAGCTTACCCTTACCCTTACCCTTACCCTTACCCTTACCCTTGCTTTAACCCTTAGGCTTACCCTTACCCTTTCCCTTACCCTTACCCTTGCTTTTACCCTTAAGCTTACCCTTACCCTTACCCTTACCCTTACCCTTACCCTTACCCTTACCCTTACCCTTACCCTTACCCTTACCCTTACCCTTACCCTTACCCTTACCCTTACCCTAACCCTTACCCTTACCCTTACCCTTACCCTTACCCTTGCTTTTACCCTTAGGCTTACCCTTACCTTTACCCTTACCCTTACCCTTACCCTTACCCTTACCCTTGCTTTTACCCTTAAGCTTACCCTTACCCTTACCCTTACCCTTACCCTTACCCTTACCCTTACCCTTACCCTTGCTTTTACCCTTAAGCTTACCCTTACCCTTACCCTTACCCTTACCCTTACCCTTACCCTTACCCTTACCCTTACCCTTACCCTTACCCTCACCCTTGCTTTTACCCTTAAGCTTACCCTTACCCTTACCCTTACCCTTACCCTTACCCTTACCCTTGCTTTTACCCTTAAGCTTACCCTTACCCTTACCCTTACCCTTACCCTTACCCTTACCCTTACCCTTGCTTTTACCCTTAGGCTTACCCTTACCCTTACCCTTACCCTTACCCTTGCTTTTACCCTTAAGCTTACCCTTACCCTTACCCTTACCCATACTCTTACCCTTACCCTTACCCTTACCCTTACCCTTGCTTTTACCCTTAAGCTAACCCTTAACCTTACCCTTACCCTTACCCTTAACCTTACCCTTACCCTTGCTTTTACCCTTAAGCTCACCCTTACCCTTACCCTTACCCTTACCCTTACACTTACCCTTACCCTGACCCTTACCCTTGCTTTTACCCTTAAGCTTACCCTTACCCTTACCCTTACCCTTACCCTTAAGCTTACCCTTACCCTTACCCTTACCCTTACCCTTACCCTTGCTTTTACCCTTAAGCTTACCCTTACCCTTACCCTTACCCTTACCCTTACCCTTACCCTTACCCTTACCCTTGCTTTTACCCTTAAGCTTACCCTTACCCTTACCCTTACCCTTAAGCTTACCCTTACCCTTACACTTACCCTTACCCTTACCCTTACCCTTACCCTTGCTTTTACCCTTAAGCTTACCCTTACACTTACCCTTACCCTTACCCTAACCCTTACCCTTAACCTTACCCTTACCCTTACCCTTACCCTTACCCTTACCCTTACCCTTACCCTTACCCTTGCTTTTACCCTTAGCAATACCCTTACCTTTACCCTTACCATTACCCTTAACCTTACCCTTACCCTTACCCTTACCCTTACCCTTGCTTTTACCCTTAAGCTTACCCTTACCCTTACCCTTACCCTTACCCTTACCCTTACCCTTACCCTTACCCTTACCCTTACCCTTACCCTTACCCTTACCCTTACCCTTACCCTTACCCTTACCCTTACCCTTACCCTTGCTTTTACCCTTAAGCTTACCCTTACCCTTACCCTTACCCTTACCCTTACCCTCACCCTTACCCTTACCCTTACCCTTACCCTTACCCTTACCCTTACCCTTACCCTTACCCTTACCCTTACCCTTGCTTTTACCCTTAAGCTTACCCTTACCCTTACCCTTACTCTTACCCTTACCCTTACCCTTACCCTTACCCTTGCTTTTACCCTTAAGCTTACCCTTACCCTTACCTTTACCCTTACCCTTTCCCTTACCCTTACCCTTACCCTTACCCTTACCCTTACCCTTACCCTTACCCTTACCCTTACCCTTACCCTTACTCTTACCCTTACCCTTGCTTTTACCCTTAGGCTTACCCTTACCTTTAGCCTTACCCTTACCCTTACACTTACCCTTACCCTTGCTTTTACCCTTAAGCTTACCCTTACCCTTACCCTTACCCTTACCCTTACCCTTACCCTTACCCTTGCTTTTACCCTTAAGCTTACCCTTACCCTTACCCTTACCCTTACACTTACCCTTGCTTTTACCCTTAGGCTTACCCTTACCCTTACCCTTACCCTTACCCTTACCCTTACCCTTAAGCTTACCCTTACCCTTACCCTTACCCTTACCCTTACCCTTACCGTTACCCTTACCCTTGCTTTTACCCTTAAGCTTACCCTTACCCTTACCCTTACCCTTACCCTTACCCTTACCCTTACCCTTACCCTTACCCTTGCTTTGACCCTTAGGCTTACCCTTACCTTTACCCTTACCCTTACCCTTACCCTTACCCTTACCCTTACCCTTACCCTTACCCTTGCTTTTACCCTTAAGCTTACCCTTACCCTTACCCTTACCCTTACCCTTACCCTTACACTTACCCTTGCTTTTACCCTTAAGCTTACCCTTACCCTTACCCTTACCCTTACCCTTACCCTTACCCTTGCTTTTACCCTTAGGCTTACCCTTACCCTTACCCTTACCCTTACCCTTACCCTTACCCTTGCTTTTACCCTTAAGCTTACCCTTACCCTTACCCTTACCCTTACCCTTACCCTCACCCTTACCCTTACCCTTACCCTTACCCTTACCCTTACCCTTACCCTTGCTTTTACCCTTAGGCTTAACCTTACCTTTACCCTTACCCTTACCCTTACCCTTACCCTTACCCTTACCCTTACCCTTACCCTTACCCTTACCCTAACCCTTACCCTTACCCTTGCTTTTACCCTTAAGCTTACCCTTACCCTTACCCTTACCCTTACCCTTACCCTTACCCTTACCCTTACCCTTGCTTTTACCCTTAAGCTTACCCTTACCCTTACCCTTACCCTTACCCTCACCCTTACCCTTACCCTTACCCTTGCTTATACCCTTAAGCTTACCCTTACCCTTACCCTTACCCTTACCCTTACCCTTACCATTACCCTTACCCTTACCCTTACCCTTACCCTTACCCTTACCCTTACCCTTACCCTTGCTTTTACCCTTAGGCTTACCCTTAACTTTACCCTTACCCTTACCCTTACCCTTACCCTTACCCTTACCCTTACCCTTACCCTTGCTTTTACCCTTAAGCTTACCCTTACCCTTACCCTTACCCTTACCCTTACCCTTACCCTTACCCTTACCCTAACCCTTACCCTTGCTTTTACCCTTAAGCTTACCCTTACACTTACCCTTACCCTTACCCTTACCCTTACCCTTACCCTTACCCTTACCCTTACCCTTACCCTCACCCTTACCCTTGCTTTTACCCTTAAGCTTACCCTTACCCTTACCCTTACCCTTACCCTTACCCTTACCCTTATCCTTCCCCTTCTTTTACCCTTAAGCTTACCCTTACCCTTACCCTTACCCTTACCCTTACCCTTACCCTTACCCTTACCCTTACCCTTGCTTTTACTCTTAGGCTTACCCTTACCTTTACCCTTACCCTTACCCTTACCCTTACCCTCACCCTTACACTTACCCTTGTTTTTGCGCGCATGTTCTAGGGGAACAGCGTGCTATCGTTTTGATCAAATGTCTGTAATTTTGGATGATTGAGCCGAAAATGGTCTCAATCGACTAGGTTGGACTCACTGATGACGAATCCGGTGTCAAAATCGATTCTGTCCGGCCGGCCGGCCGGCCGGCTGGCCGGCCGGCCGGCCGGCCGTAGACACGATAACTGTCGAACGAAGTGAGCTAGCGACTTGAAACTTTCAGGGTAGGTCGCGCATTGGAATGCCGCGGTTAAGTTCGTTAATGGGCCAAATCGATCGAATAGTTTCGGAGTTATAGGCATTTGAAGTTTTGAAGTTATTTATTTTTTATTTCAGAAACTACTTGAGCGATTGGATTCAAACTTGGCAGTTTGGTGGAGTATAACGACGCGCAACTTTGTGCCAAATTTCGTCAAGATCATATTGTCAATAAATTTAAAAAAAAATTATTTTCGAAATTTTTTTACAAAAAAATTTTTTTTTCGGAAACCATTCATCATATCCAAAAAAAATTATACTCACACTTTGACCTTCTAATTTCACAGCAGTGTACTAAATTTCAGCTCGATACGATCATAAGTTTTGGAGATATCGGGAAAAAATATGTCAAATTTCGAGGTTTTCTTCTCGATATCGTTGATTTTTTTGGTATTACTCGAGAAATACTGATTCAGTCCTGATTAAACTTCACAGCTAGTTTTAAGATGCTGAAAGACAACTTTGTGCAAAATTTCGTGATAATCGGGTTATTAGAACAATTTGAAAAAAAAAATGTATATGATTTTTTCATCATATCATCCTCATTAAATTCTGTTTGAAACTTCGAACTGTTATTTTCGATGAAGTACTGGATTTCAATTCGATCTGGTCTGTATTTTTGGAAATATTGGAAAAATAAAATTTTGATTGGGTATATCTACGGAATCATTGGGTGGATTTTACCCATTCACGAATTCGGCCTTCGTAATTAAGGTCCAAACCTTCTCTACAAATATCGAGTTTCTAAGTTGTTTCTTTCGGAAGTTATTGTGTTTACGCAGTCGGCCGTTAGGCTGACCGTAAACACAATAACTTCCGGAAGAAACGACTTAGAAACTCAATATTTGTAGAGTAGGTTTGGGGCTTAATTACGAAGGTCGAATTCGTGAATGGGTAAAATCCGCCCAATGATTCCGTAGATATACCCAATCAAAATTTTATTTTTCCAATATTTCCAAAAATACAGATCAGATCGAATTGAAATTCAGTACTTCATCGAAAATAACAGTTCGAAGTTTCATACAGAATTTAATGAGGATGATATGATGAGAAAATCATATAAATTTTTTTTTTCAAATTGTTCTAATAACACGATTATCACGAAATTTTGCATAAAGTTGTCTTTTAGCATCTTAAAACTAGCTGTGAAGTTTAATCAGGACTGAATCAGTATTTCTCGAGTAATACCGAAAAAATCAACGATATCGAGAAGAAAACCTCGAAATTTGACATATTTTTTCCCGATATCTCCAGAACTTATGATCGTATCGAACTGAAATTTGGTACGCGCGCACGTTCAAATTCGTTGCTGAAGCGGTCATCTACATTGAACATGCGCGCAAAAGTTGCTGCCTTCACGGCAGTGCTTTTTGAAATTTTTACCCTTAAGCTTACCCTTACCCTTACCCTTACCCTTACCCTTACCCTTGCTTTTACCCTTAAGCTTACCCTTACCCTTACCCTTAACCTTACCCTTACCCTTGCTTTTACCCTTAGGCTTACCCTTACCCTTACCCTTACCCTTACCCTTGCTTTTACCCTTAAGCTTACCCTTACCCTTACCCTTACTCTTACCCTTACCCTTACCCTTACCCTTACCCTTACCCTTACCCTTACCCTTACCCTTACCCTTACCCTTACCCTTACCCTTACCCTTACCCTTACCCTTACCCTTGCTTTTACCCTTAGGCTTACCCTTACCTTTACCCTTACCCTAACCCTTACCCTTACCCTTACCCTTACCCTTACCCTTGCTTTTACCCTTAAGCTTACCCTTACCCTTACCCTTACCCTTACCCTTACCCTTACCCTTACCCTTACCCTTACCCTTACCCTTACCCTTACCCTTGCTTTTACCCTTAAGCTTACCCTTACCCTTACCCTTACCCTTACCCTTACCCTTACCCTTACCCTTACCCCTACCCTTACCCTTACCCTTGCTTTTACCCTTAAGCTTACCCTTACCCTTACCCTTACCCTTACCCTTACCCTTACCCTTACCCTTACCCTTACCCTTACCCTTACCCTTACCCTTACCCTAACCCTTGCTTTTACCCTTAGGCTTACCCTTACCTTTACCCTTACCCTTACCCTTACCCTTACCCTTACCCTTGCTTTTACCCTTAAGCTTACCCTTACCCTTACCCTTACCCTTAAGCTTACCCTTACCCTTACCCTTACCCTTACCCTTACCCTTACCCTTACCCTTACCCTTACCCTTACCCTTACCCTTACCCTTACCCTTGCTTTTACCCTTAAGCTTACCCTTACCCTTACCCTTTCCCTTACCCTTACCCTTGCTTTTACCCTTAAGCTTACCCTTACCCTTACCCTTACCCTTAAGCTTACCCTTACCCTTACCCTTACCCTTACCCTTACCCTTACCCTTACCCTTACCCTTACCCTTACCCTTACCCTAACCCTTACCCTTAACCTTGCTTTTACCCTTAAGCTTACCCTTACCCTTACCCTTACCCTTACCCTTAAGCTTACCCTTACCCTTACCCTTACCCTTACCCTTAACCTTACCCTTGCTTTTACCCTTAAGCTTACCCTTACCCTTACCCTTACCCTTACCCTTACCCTTAAGCTTACCCTTACCCTTACCCTTACCCTTACCCTTACCCTTGCTTTTACCCTTAAGCTTACCCTTACCCTTACCCTTACCCTTACCCTTACCCTTAAACTTACCCTTACCCTTACCCTTACCCTTACCCTTACCCTCACCCTTACCCTTACCCTTGCTTTTACCCTTAAGCTTACCCTTACCCTTACCCTTACCCTTACCCTTGCTTTTACCCTTAAGCTTACCCTTACCCTTACCCTTACCCTTACCCTTAAGCTTACCCTTACCCTTACCCTTACCCTTACCCTTACCCTTACCCTTACCCTTACCCTTACCCTTACCCTTACCCTTACCCTTGCTTTTACCCTTAAGCTTACCCTTACCCTTACCCTTACCCTTACCCTTACCCTTACCCTTACCCTTACCCTTACCCTTGCTTTTACCCTTAGGCTTACCCTTACCTTTACCCTTACCCTTACCCTTACCCTCACCCTTACCATTACCCTTGCTTTTACCCTTAAGCTTACCCTTACCCTTACCCTTACCCTTACCCTTACCCTTACCCTTACCCTTACCCTTGCTTTTACCCTTAAGCTTACCCTTACCCTTACCCTCACCCTTACCCTTACCCTTGCTTTTAACCTTAGGCTTACCCTTACCCTTACCCTTACCCTTACCCTTGCTTTTACCCTTAAGCTTACCTTTACCCTTACCCTTACCCTTACCCTTACCCTTACCCTTACCCTTACCCTTACCCTTACCCTTACCCTTACCCTTACCCTTACCCTTACCCTTACCCTTACCCTTACCCTTACCCTTACCCTTACCCTTACCCTTACCCTTGCTTTTACCCTTAGGCTTACCCTTACCTTTACCCTTACCCTTACCCCTACCCTTACCCTTACCCTTGCTTTTACCCTTAAGCTTACCCTTACCCTTACCCTTACCCTTACCCTTACCCTTACCCTTGCCCTTACCCTTACCCTTACCCTTACCCTTACCCTTGCTTTTACCCTTAAGCTTACCCTTACCCTTACCCTTACCCTTACCCTTACCCTTACCCTTACCCTTACCCTCACCCTCACCCTTGCTTTTACCCTTAAGCTTACCCTTACCCTTACCCTTACCCTTACCCTCACCCTTACCCTTACCCTTGCTTTTACCCTTAAGCTTACCCTTACCCTTACCCTTACCCTTACCCTTACCCTTGCTTTTACCCTTAGGCTTACCCTTACCCTTACCCTTACCCTTACCCTTGCTTTTACCCTTAAGCTTACCCTTACCCTTACCCTTACCCTTACTCTTACTCTTACCCTTACCCTTACCCTTACCCTTGCTTTTACCCTTAGGCTTACCCTTACCTTTACCCTTACCCTTACCCTTACCCTTACCCTTACCCTTACCTTTACCCTTACCCTAACCCTTACCCTTACCCTTGCTTTTACCCTTAAGCTTACCCTTACCCTTACCTTTACCCTTACCCTTACCCTTACCCTTACCCTTACCCTTACCCTTGCTTTTACCCTTAAGCTCACCCTTACCCTTACCCTTACCCTTACCCTTACCCTTACCCTTACTCTTACCCTTACCCTTGCTTTTACCCTTAAGCTTACCCTTACCCTTACCCTTACCCTTACCCTTAAGCTTACCCTTACCCTTACCCTTACCCTTACCCTTACCCTTACCCTTACCCTTGCTTTTACCCTTAAGCTTACCCTTACCCTTACCCTTACCCTTACCCTTACCCTTGCTTTTACCCTTAAGCTTACCCTTACCCTTACCCTTAACCTTACCCTTAAGCTTACCCTTACCCTTACCCTTACCCTTACCCTTACCCTTACCCTTACCCTTGCTTTTACCCTTAAGCTTACCCTTACCCTTACCCTTACCCTTACCCTTACCCTTACCCTTACCCTTACCCTTACCCTTACCCTTACCCTTACCCTTACCCTTACCCTTGCTTTTACCCTTAGGCTTACCCTTACCTTTACCCTTACCATTACCCTTACCCTTACCCTTACCCTTACCCTTACCCTTACCCTTGCTTTTACCCTTAAGCTTACCCTTACCCTTACCCTTACCCTTACCCTTACCCTTACCCTTACCCTTACCCTTACCCTTACCCTTACCCTTACCCTTACCCTTACCCTTACCCTTGCTTTTACCCTTATGCTTACCCTTACCCTTACCCTTACCCTTACCCTTACCCTTACCCTTGCTTTTACCCTTAAGCTTACCCTTACCCTTACTCTTACCCCTACCCTTACCCTTACCCTTACCCTTACCCTTACCCTTACCCTTGCTTTTACCCTTAGGCTTACCCTCACCTTTACCCTTACACTTACCCTTACCCTTACCCTTACCCTTACCCTTACCCTTACCCTTACCCTTACCCTTGCTTTTACCCTTAGGCTTACCCTTACCCTTACCCTTACCCTTACCCTTAGCCTTACCCTTACCCTTGCTTTTACCCTTAAGCTTACCCTTACCCTTACCCTTACCCTTACCCTTACCATTGCTTTTACCCTTAGGCTTACCCTTACCCTTACCCTTACCCTTACCCTTAAGCTTACCCTTACCCTTACCCTTACCCTTACCCTTACCCTTACCCTTACCCTTACCCTTACCCTTACCCTTACCCTTACCCTTACCCTTGCTTTTACCCTTAAGCTTACCCTTACCCTTACCCTTACCCTTACCCTTACCCATACCCTTACCCTTACCCTTACCCTTACCCTTACCCTTACCCTTACCCTTACCCTTACCCTTACCCTTACCCTTACCCTTACCCTTACCCTTACCCTTACCCTTACCCTTACCCTTACCCTTACCCTTACCCTTTCCCTTACCCTTACTTAGGGTAAGGGTAAGGGTAAGCTTAAGGGTAAAAGCAAGGGTAAGGGTAAGGGTAAGGGTAAGGGTAAGGGTAAGGGTAAGGGTAAGGGTAAGGGTAAGGGTAAGGGTAAGCTTAAGGGTAAGGGTAAGGGTAAGGGTAAGCTTAAGGGTAAAAGCAAGGGTAAGGGTAAGGGTAAGGGTAAGGGTAAGGGTAAGCTTAAGGGTAAGGGTAAGGGTAAGGGTAAGCTTAAGGGTAAAAGCAAGGGTAAGGTTAAGGGTAAGGGTAAGGGTAAGGGTAAGGGTAAGGGTAAGCTTAAGGGTAAGGGTAAGGGTAAGGGTAAGGGTAAGCTTAAGGGTAAAAGCAAGGGTAAGGGTAAGGGTAAGGGTAAGGGTAAGGGTAAGGGTAAGGGTAAGGGTAAGGGTAAGGGTAAGGGTAAGGGTAAGGGTAAGAGTAAGGGTAAGCTTAAGGGTAAGGGTAAGGGTAAGGGTAAGCTTTAGGGTAAAAGCAAGGGTAAGGGTAAGGGTAAGAGTAAGGGTAAGGGTAAGCTTAAGGGTAAAAGCAAGGGTAAGGGTAAGGGTAAGGGTAAGGGTAAGGGTAAGGGTAAGGGTAAGGGTAAGGGTAAGGGTAAGGGTAAGGGTAAGGGTAAGGGTAAGGGTAAGGGTAAGGGTAAGGGTAAGCTTAAGGGTAGGGGTAAGGGTAAGGGTAAGCTTAAGGGTAAAAGCAAGGGTAAGGGTAAGGGTAAGGGTAAGGGTAAGGGTAAAGGTAAGGGTAAGCCTAAGGGTAATAGCAAGGGTAAGGGTAAGGGTAAGGGTAAGGGTAAGGGTAAGGGTAAGGGTAAGGGTAAGGGTAAGGGTAAGGGTAAGGGTAAGCTTAAGGGTAAAAGCAAGGGTAAGGGTAAGGGTAAGGGTAAGGGTAAGGGTAAGGGTAAGGGTAAGGGTAAGGGTAAGCTTAAGGGTAAAAGCAAGGGTAAGGGTAAGGGTAAGGGTAAGGGTAAGGGTAAGGGTAAGGGTAAGGGTAAGGGTAAGGGTAAGGGTAAGGGTAAGGGTAAGCTTAAGGGTTAAAGCCAGGGTAAGGGTAAGGGTAAGGGTAAGGGTAAGGGTTAGGGTAAGGGTAAAGGTAAGGGTAAGCCTAAGGGTAAAAGCAAGGGTAAGGGTAAGGGTAAGGGTAAGGGTAAGGGTAAGGGTAAGGGTAAGGGTAAGGGTAAGGGTAAGGGTAAGGGTAAGGCTAAGGGTAAGGGTAAGAGTAAGGGTAAGGGTAAGCTTAAGGGTAAAAGCAAGGGTAAGGGTAAGGGTAAGGCTAAGGGTAAGCCTAAGGGTAAAAGCAAGGGTAAGGGTAAGGTTAAGGGTAAGGGTAAGGGTAAGCTTAAGGGTAAAAGCAAGGGTAAGGGTAAGGGTAAGGGTAAGGGTAAGGGTAAGCTTAAGGGTAAAAGCAAGGGTAAGGGTAAGGGTGAGGGTAAGGGTAAGGGTAAGTTTAAGGGTAAAGGTAAGGGTAAGCCTAAGTGTAAAAGCAAGGGTAGGGGTAAGGGTAAGGGTAAGGGTAAGGGTAAGGGTAAGGGTAAGCTTAAGGGTAAAAGCAAGGGTAAGGATAAGGGTAAGGGTAAGGGTAAGGGTAAGGGTAAGGGTAAGGGTAAGGGTAAGGGTAAGGGTAAGGGTAAGGGTAAGGGTAAGCTTAAGGGTAAAAGCAAGGGTAAGGGTAAGGGTAAGGGTAAGGGTAAGGGTAAGGGTAAGCTTAAGGGTAAAAGCAAGGGTAAGGGTAAGGGTAAGGGTAAGGGTAAGGGTAAGCTTACCCTTACCCTTACCCTTACCCTTACACTTACCCTTGCTTTTACCTTTAGGCTTACCCTTACCCTTACCCTTACCCTTACCCTTAAGCTTACCCTTACCCTTACCCTTACCCTTACCCTTACCCTTACCCTTACCCTTACCCTTACCCTTACCCTTACCCTTACCCTTACCCTTACCCTTGCTTTTACCCTTAAGCTTACCCTTACCCTTACCCTTACCCTTACCCTTACCCTTACCCTTACCCTTACCCTTACCCTTGCTTTGACCCTCAGGCTTACCCTTACCTTTACCCTTACCCTTACCCTTATCCTTACCCTTACCCTTACCCTTACCCTTACCCTTACCCTTACCCTTGCTTTTACCCTTAAGCTTACCCTTACCCTTACCCTTACCCTTGCTTTTACCCTTAAGCTTACCCTTACCCTTACCCTTACCCTTACCCTTACCCTTACCCTTACCCTTACCCTTACCCTTACCCTTACCCTTACCCTTGCTTTTACCCTTAGGCTTACCCTTACCCTTACCCTTACCCTTACCCTTGCTTCTACCCTTAAGCTTACCCTTACCCTTACCCTTACCCTTACCCTTACCCTTACCCTTACCCTTACCCTTACCCTTACCATTACCCTTACCCTTACCCTTACCCTTACCCTTACCCTTACCCTTACCCTTGCTTTTACCCTTAGGCTTAACCTTACCTTTACCCTTACCCTTACCCTTACCCTTACCCTTACCCTTACCCTTACCCTTACCCTTACCCTTACCCTTACCCTTACCCTTGCTTTTACCCTTAAGCTTACCCTTACCCTTACCCTTACCCTTACCCTTACCCTTACCCTTACCCTTACCCTTGCTTTTACCCTTAAGCTTACCCTTACCCTTACCCTTACCCTTACCCTCACCCTTACCCTTACCCTTACCCTTGCTTATACCCTTAAGCTTACCCTTACCCTTACCCTTACTCTTACCCTTACCCTTACCCTTACCCTTACCCTTACCCTTACCCTTACCCTTACCCTTACCCTTACCCTTACCCTTACCCTTACCCTTGCTTTTACCCTTAGGCTTACCCTTACCTTTACCCTTACCCTTACCCTTACCCTTACCCTTACCCTTACCCTTACCCTTGCTTTTACCCTTAAGCTTACCCTTACCCTTACCCTTACCCTTACCCTTACCCTAACCCTTACCCTTGCTTTTACCCTTAAGCTTACCCTTACCCTTACCCTTACCCTTACCCTTACCCTTACCCTTACCCTTGCTTTTACCCGTAAGCTTACCCTTACCCTTACCCTTACCCTTACCCTTACCCTTACCCTTATCCTTACCCTTGCTTTTACCCTTAAGCTTACCCTTACCCTTACCCTTACCCTTACCCTTACCCTTACCTTTACCCTTACCCTTACCCTTACCCTTGCTTTTACTCTTAGGCTTACCCTTACCTTTACCCTTACCCTTACCCTTACCCTTACCCTCACCCTTACCCTTACCCTTGCTTTTACCCTTAAGCTTACCCTTACCCTTACCCTTACCCTTACCCTTACCCTTGCTTTTACCCTTAAGCTTACCCTTACCCTTACCCTTAACCTTACCCTTACCCTTGCTTTTACCCTTAGGCTTACCCTTACCCTTACCCTTACCCTTACCCTTGCTTTTACCCTTAAGCTTACCCTTACCCTTACCCTTACTCTTACCCTTACCCTTACCCTTACCCTTACCCTTACCCTTACCCTTACCCTCACCCTTACCCTTGCTTTTACCCTTAGGCTTACCCTTACCTTTACCCTTACCCTAACCCTTACCCTTACCCTTACCCTTACCCTTACCCTTGCTTTTACCCTTAAGCTTACCCTTACCCTTACCCTTACCCTTACCCTTACCCTTACCCTTACCCTTACCCTTACCCTTGCTTTTACCCTTAAGCTTACCCTTACCCTTACCCTTACCCTTACCCTTACCCTTACCCTTTCCCTTACCCTTACCCTTGCTTTTACCCTTAAGCTTACCCTTACCCTTACCCTTACCCTTACCCTTACCCTTACCCTTACCCTTACCCTTGCTTTTACCCTTAGGCTTACCCTTACCTTTACCCTTACCCTTACCCTTACCCTTACCCTTACCCTTGCTTTTACCCTTAAGCTTACCCTTACCCTTACCCTTACCCTTAAGCTTACCCTTACCCTTACCCTTACCCTTACCCTTACCCTTACCCTTACCCTTACCCTTACCCTTACCCTTACCCTTACCCTTGCTTTTACCCTTAAGCTTACCCTTACCCTTACCCTTACCCTTACCCTTACCCTTGCTTTTACCCTTAAGCTTACCCTTACCCTTACCCTTACCCTTAAGCTTACCCTTACCCTTACCCTTACCCTTACCCTTACCCTTACCCTTACCCTTACCCTTACCCTTACCCTTACCCTTACCCTTACCCTTGCTTTTACCCTTAAGCTTACCCTTACCCTTACCCTTACCCTTACCCTTACCCTTAACCTTACCCTTGCTTTTACCCTTAAGCTTACCCTTACCCTTACCCTTACCCTTACCCTTAAGCTTACCCTTACCCTTACCCTTACCCTTACCCTTACCCTTGCTTTTACCCTTAAGCTTACCCTTACCCTTACCCTTACCCTTACCCTTAAGCTTACCCTTACCCTTACCCTTACCCTTACCCTTACCCTTACCCTTACCCTTACCCTTACCCTTACCCTTACCCTTACCCTTACCCTTACCCTTGCTTTTACCCTTAAGCTTACCCTTACCCTTACCCTAAGTAAGGGTAAGGGTAAGGGTAAGGGTAAGGGTAAGGGTAAGGGTAAGGGTAAGGGTAAGGGTAAGGGTAAGGGTAAGGGTAAGGGTAAGCTTAAGGGTAAAAGCAAGGGTAAGGGTAAGGGTAAGGGTAAGGGTAAGGGTAAGGGTAAGGGTAAGGGTAAGGGTAAGGGTAAGGGTAAGCTTAAGGGTAAGGGTAAGGGTAAGGGTAAGGGTAAGCCTAAGGGTAAAAGCAAGGGTAACGGTAAGGGTAAGTGTAAGGGTAAGGGTAAGCTTAAGGGTAAAAGCAAGGGTAAGGGTAAGGCTAAGGGTAAGGGTAAGGGTAAGGGTAAGGGTAAGCTTAAGGGTAAAAGCAAGGGTAAGGGTAAGGGTAAGGGTAAGGGTAAGGGTAAGGGTAAGGGTAAAGGTGAGGGTAAGCCTAAGGGTAAAAGCAAGGGTAAGGGTAAGGGTAAGGGTAAGGGTAAGGGTAAGGGTAAGGGTAGGGGTAAGAGTAAGGGTAAGGGTAAGGGTAAAAGCAAGGGTAAGGGTAAGGGTAAGGGTAAGGGTAAGGGTAAGGGTAAGCTTAAGGGTAAAAGCAAGGGTAAGGGTAAGGGTAAGGGTAAGGGTAAGGGTAAGGGTAAGGGTAAGGGTAAGGGTAAGGGTAAGGGTAAGGGTAAGGGTAAGGGTAAGGGTAAGGGTAAGGGTAAGGGTAAGGGTAAGGGTAAGCTTAAGGGTAAAAGCAAGGGTAAGGGTAAGGGTAAGGGTAAGGGTAAGGGTAAGCTTAAGGGTAAAAGCAAGGGTAAGGGTAAGGGTAAGGGTAAGGGTAAGGGTAAGGGTAAGGGTAAGGGTAAGGGTAAGCTTAAGGGTAAGGGTAAGGGTAAGGGTAAGCTTAAGGGTAAAAGCAAGGGTAAGGGTAAGAGTAAGGGTAAGGGTAAGGGTAAGGGTAAGGGTAAGGGTAAGGGTGAGCTTAAGGGTAAAAGCAAGGGTAAGGGTAAGGGTAAGGGTAAGGGTAAGGGTAAGGGTAAGGGTAAGTGTAAGGGTAAACTTAAGGGTAAAAGCAAGGGTAATGGTAAGGGTAAGGGTAAGGGTAACGGTAAGGGTAAGGGTAAGGGTAAGGGTAAAGGTAAGGGTAAGCCTAAGGGTAAAAGCAAGGGTAAGGGTAAGGGTAAGGGTAAGGGTAAGAGTAAGGGTAAGGGTAAGGGTAAGGGTAAGCTTAAGGGTAAAAGCAAGGGTAAGGGTAAGGGTAAGGGTAAGGGTAAGCCTAAGGGTAAAAGCAAGGGTAAGGGTAAGGGTAAGGGTAAGGTAAGGTTAAGGGTAAGCTTAAGGGTAAAAGCAAGGCTAAGGGTAAGGGTTAGGGTAAGGGTAAGGGTAAGGGTAAGCTTAAGGGTAAAATCAAGGGTGAGGGTAAGGGTAAGGGTAAGGGTAAGGGTAAGGGTAAGGGTAAGGGTAAGGGTAAGGGTAAGGGTAAGCTTAAGGGTAAAAGCAAGGGTAAGGGTAAGGGTAAGGGTAAGGGTAAGGGTAAGGGTAAGGGTAAGGGTAAGGGTAAGCTTAAGGGTAAAAGCAAGGGTAAGGGTAAGGGTA
The DNA here is from genome assembly GCA_958510865.1 of Myrrha octodecimguttata. Lineage (NCBI taxonomy): Eukaryota > Metazoa > Arthropoda > Insecta > Coleoptera > Coccinellidae > Myrrha > Myrrha octodecimguttata. The sequence continues at coordinate 7,083 of CAUEHS010000182.1, read as the reverse complement.
AGGGTAAGGGTAAGGGTAAAGGTAAGGGTAAGCCTAAGGGTAAAAGCAAGGGTAAGGGTAAGGGTAAGGGTAAGGGTAAGGGTAAGGGTAAGGGTAAGGGTAAGGGTAAGGGTAAGGGTAAGGGTAAGGGTAAGGGTAAGGGTAAGGGTAAGGGTAAGGGTAAGGGTAAGGGTAAGGGTAAGCTTAAGGGTAAAAGCAAGGGTAAGGGTAAGGGTAAGGGTAAGGGTAAGCCTAAGGGTAAAAGCAAGGGTAAGGGTAAGGGTAAGGGTAAGGGTAAGCTTAAGGGTAAAAGCAAGGGTAAGGGTAAGGGTAAGGGTAAGGGTAAGGGTAAGGGTAAGGGTAAGCTCAAGGGTAAAAGCAAGGGTAAGGGTAAGGGTAAGGGTAAGGGTAAAGGTAAGGGTAAGGGTAAAGGTAAGGGTAAGCCTAAGGGTAAAAGCAAGGGTAAGGGTAAGGGTAAGGGTAAGGGTAAGGGTAAGGGTAAGGGTAAGGGTAAGGGTAAGCTTAAGGGTAAAAGCAAGGGTAAGGGTAAGGGTAAGGGTAAGGGTAAGGGTAAGGGTAAGGGTAAGGGTAAGGGTAAGGGTAAGGGTAAGGGTAAGGGTAAGGGTAAGCTTAAGGGTAAGGGTAAGGGTAAGGGTAAGCTAAAGGGTAAAAGCAAGGGTAAGGGTAAGGGTAAGGGTAAGCTTAAGGGTAAAAGCAAGGGTAAGGGTAAGGGTAAGGGTAAGGGTAAGGGTAAGGTTAAGGGTAAGGGTAAGGGTAAGGGTAAGCTTAAGGGTAAGGGTAAGGGTAAGGGTAAGGGTAAGCTTAAGGGTAAAAGCAAGGGTAAGGGTAAGGGTAAGGGTAAGGGTAAGGGTAAGCTTAAGGGTAAGGGTAAGGGTAAGGGTAAGGGTAAGCTTAAGGGTAAAAGCAAGGGTAAGGTTAAGGGTAAGGGTAAGGGTAAGGGTAAGGGTAAGGGTAAGCTTAAGGGTAAGGGTAAGGGTAAGGGTAAGCTTAAGGGTAAAAGCAAGGGTAAGGGTAAGGGTAAGGGTAAGGGTAAGGGTAAGGGTAAGGTAAGGGTAAGGGTAAGGGTAAGGGTAAGGGTAAGGGTAAGGGTAAGCTTAAGGGTAAAGGTAAGGGTAAGGGTAAGCTTAAGGGTAAAAGCAAGGGTAAGGGTAAGGGTAAGGGTAAGGGTAAGGGTAAGGGTAAGGGTAAGCTTAAGGGTAAAAGCAAGGGTAAGGGTAAGGGTAAGGGTAAGGGTAAGGGTAAGGGTAAGGGTAAGGGTAAGGGTAAGGGTAAGGGTAAGGGTAAGGGTAAGGGTAAGGGTAAGGGTAAGCTTAAGGGTAAGGGTAAGGGTAAGGGTAAGGGTAAGCTTAAGGGTAAAAGCAAGGGTAAGGGTAAGGGTAAGGGTAAGGGTAAGGGTAAGCTTAAGGGTAAGGGTAAGGGTAAGGGTAAGGGTAAGCTTAAGGGTAAAAGCAAGGGTAAGGTTAAGGGTAAGGGTAAGGGTAAGGGTAAGGGTAAGGGTAAGCTTAAGGGTAAGAGTAAGGGTAAGGGTAAGGGTAAGCTTAAGGGTAAAAGCAAGGGTAAGGGTAAGGGTAAGGGTAAGGGTAAGGGTAAGGGTAAGGGTAAGGGTAAGGGTAAGGGTAAGGGTAAGGGTAAGGGTAAGGGTAAGGGTAAGCTTAAGGGTAAGGGTAAGGGTAAGGGTAAGCTTAAGGGTAAAAGCAAGGGTAAGGGTAAGGGTAAGGGTAAGGGTAAGGGTAAGGGTAAGGGTAAGGGTAAGGGTAAGAGTAAGGGTAAGGGTAAGGGTAAGGGTAAGGGTAAGGGTAAGGGTAAGGGTAAGCTTAAGGGTAAGGGTAAGGGTAAGGGTAAGCTTAAGGGTAAAAGCAAGGGTAAGGGTAAGGGTAAGGGTAAGGGTAAGGGTAAAGGTAAGGGTAAGCCTAAGGGTAAAAGCAAGGGTAAGGGTAAGGGTAAGGGTAAGGGTAAGGGTAAGGGTAAGGGTAAGGGTAAGGGTAAGCTTAAGGGTAAAAGCAAGGGTAAGGGTAAGGGTAAGGGTAAGGGTAAGGGTAAGGGTAAGGGTAAGGGTAAGGGTAAGGGTAAGGGTAAGCTTAAGGGTAAAAGCAAGGGTAAGGGTAAGGGTAAGGGTAAGGGTAAGGGTAAGGGTAAGGGTAAGGGTAAGGGTAAGGGTAAGGGTAAGGGTAAGGGTAAGCTTAAGGGTAAAAGCAAGGGTAAGGGTAAGGGTAAGGGTAAGGGTAAGGGTAAGGGTTAGGGTAAGGGTAAAGGTAAGGTAAGCCTAAGGGTAAAAGCAAGGGTAAGGGTAAGGGTAAGGGTAAGGGTAAGGGTAAGGGTAAGGGTAAGGGTAAGGGTAAGGGTAAGAGTAAGGGTAAGGGTAAGGGTAAGCTTAAGGGTAAAAGCAAGGGTAAGGGTAAGGGTAAGGGTAAGGGTAAGCCTAAGGGTAAAAGCAAGGGTAAGGGTAAGGTTAAGGGTAAGGGTAAGGGTAAGCTTAAGGGTAAAAGCAAGGGTAAGGGTAAGGGTAAGGGTAAGGGTAAGGGTAAGCTTAAGGGTAAAAGCAAGGGTAAGGGTAAGGGTGAGGGTAAGGGTAAGGGTAAGGGTAAGGGTAAAGGTAAGGGTAAGCCTAAGAGTAAAAGCAAGGGTAAGGGTAAGGGTAAGGGTAAGGGTAAAGGTAAGGGTAAGGGTAAGGGTAAGGGTAAGGGTAAGGGTAAGCTTAAGGGTAAAAGCAAGGGTAAGGATAAGGGTAAGGGTAAGGGTAAGGGTAAGGGTAAGGGTAAGGGTAAGCTTAAGGGTAAAAGCAAGGGTAAGGGTAAGGGTAAGGGTAAGGGTAAGGGTAAGGGTAAGGGTAAGGGTAAGGGTAAGGGTAAGGGTAAGGGTAAGGGTAAGGGTAAGCTTAAGGGTAAAAGCCAGGGTAAGGGTTAGGGTAAGGGTAAGGGTAAGGGTAAGGGTAAGGGTAAGCTTAAGGGTAAAAGCAAGGGTAAGGGTAAGGGTAAGGGTAAGGGTAAGGGTAAGAGTAAGGGTAAAGGTAAGGGTAAGCCTAAGGGTAAAAGCAAGGGTAAGGGTAAGGGTAAGGGTAAGGGTAAGGGTAAGGGTAAGGGTAAGGGTAAGGGTAAGGGTAAGGGTAAGGGTAAGGGTAAGGGTAAGGGTAAGGGTAAGGGTAAGGGTAAGGGTAAGGGTAAGGGTAAGGGTAAGGGTAAGGGTAAGCTTAAGGGTATAAGCAAGGGTAAGGGTAAGGGTAAGGGTGAGGGTAAGGGTAAGGGTGAGGGTAAGGGTAAGGGTGAGGGTAAGGGTAAGCTTAAGGGTAAAAGCAAGGGTAAGGGTAAGGGTAAGGGTAAGGGTAAGGGTAAGCTTAAGGGTAAAAGCAAGGGTAAGGGTAAGGGTAAGGGTAAGGGTAAGGGTAAGGGTAAGGGTAAGGGTAAGGGTAAGGGTAAGGGTAAGGGTAAGGGTAAGGGTAAGGGTAAGGGTAAGGGTAAGGGTAAGGGTAAGGGTAAGGGTAAAGGTAAGGTTAAGCCTAAGGGTAAAAGCAAGGGTAAGGGTAAGGGTAAGGGTAAGGGTAAGGGTAAGGGTAAGGGTAAGGGTAAGGGTAAGGGTAAGGGTAAGGGTAAGGGTAAGCTTAAGGGTAAAAGCAAGGGTAAGGGTAAGGGTAAGGGTAAGGGTAAGCCTAAGGGTAAAAGCAAGGGTAAGGGTAAGGGTAAGGGTAAGGGTAAGGGTAAGCTTAAGGGTAAAAGCAAGGGTAAGGGTAAGGGTAAGGGTAAGCTTAAGGGTAAAAGCAAGGGTAAGGGTAAGGGTAAGGGTAAGGGTAAGGGTAAGGGTAAGGGTAAGGATAAGGGTAAGGGTAAGGGTAAAGGTAAGGGTAAGCCTAAGGGTCAAAGCAAGGGTAAGGGTAAGGGTAAGGGTAAGGGTGAGGGTAAGGGTAAGGGTAAGGGTAAGGGTAAGGGTAAGGGTAAGCTTAAGGGTAAAAGCAAGGGTAAGGGTAAGGGTAAGGGTAAGGGTAAGGGTAAGGGTAAGGGTAAGGGTAAGGGTAAGGGTAAGGGTAAGCTTAAGGGTAAGGGTAAGGGTAAGGGTAAGGGTAAGGGTAAGCCTAAGGGTAAAAGCAAGGGTAAGTGTAAGGGTAAGGGTAAGGGTAAGGGTAAGCTTACCCTTACCCTTACCCTTACCCTTGCTTTTACCCTTAAGCTTACCCTTACCCTTACCCTTACCCTTAGCCTTACCCTTACCCTTACCCTTATTCTTACCCTTGCTTTTACCCTTAAGCTTACCCTTACCCTTACCCTTACCCTTACCCTTACCCTTACCCTTACCCTTACCCTTACCCTTGCTTTTACTCTTAGGCTTACCCTTACCTTTACCCTTACACTTACCCTTACCCTTACCCTCACCCTTACCCTTACCCTTGCTTTTACCCTTAAGCTTACCCTTACCCTTACCCTTACCCTTACCCTTAACCTTACCCTTACCCTTGCTTTTACCCTTAGGCTTACCCTTACCCTTACCCTTACCCTTACCCTTGCTTTTACCCTTAAGCTTACCCTTACCCTTACCCTTACTCTTACCCTTACCCTTACCCTTACCCTTACCCTTACCCTTACCCTTACCCTTACCCTTACACTTACCCTTACCCTTACCCTTGCTTTTACCCTTAGGCTTACCCTTACCTTTACCCTTACCCTAACCCTTACCCTTACCCTTACCCTTACCCTTACCCTTGCTTTTACCCTTAAGCTTACCCTTACCCTTACCCTTACCCTTACCCTTACCCTTACCCTTACCCTTACCCTTACCCTTACCCTTACCCTTACCCTTACCCTTGCTTTTACCCTTAAGCTTACCCTTACCCTTACCCTTACCCTTACCCTTACCCTTACCCTTACCCTTGTTTTTACCCTTAAGCTTACCCTTACCCTTACCCTTACCCTTACCCTTACCCTTACCCTTACCCTTACCCTTACCCTTACCCTTACCCTTACCCTTACCCTTACCCTTACCCTTGCTTTTACCCTTAGGCTTACCCTTACCTTTACCCTTACCCTTACCCTTACCCTTACCCTTACCCTTGCTTTTACCCTTAAGCTTACCCTTACCCTTACCCTTACCCTTAAGCTTACCCTTACCCTTACCCTTACCCTTACCCTTACCCTTACCCTTACCCTTACCCTTGCTTTTACCCTTAAGCTTACCCTTACCCTTACTCTTACCCTTACCCTTACCCTTGCTTTTACCCTAAAGCTTACCCTTACCCTTACCCTTACCCTTAAGCTTCCTACCCTTACCCTTACCCTTACCCTTACCCTTACCCTTACCCTTACCCTTACCCTTACCCTTACCCTTACCCTTACCCTTACCCTTACCCTTACCCTTGCTTTTACCCTTAAGCTTACCCTTACCCTTACCCTTACCCTTACCCTTAAGCTTACCCTTACCCTTACCCTTACCCTTACCCTTACCCTTAACCTTACCCTTGCTTTTACCCTTAAGCTTACCCTTACCCTTACCCTTACCCTTACCCTTAAGCTTACCCTTACCCTTACCCTTACCCTTACCCTTACCCTTGCTTTTACCCTTAAGCTTACCCTTACCCTTACCCTTACCCTTACCCTTAAGCTTACCCTTACCCTTACCCTTACCCTTACCCTTACCCTTACCCTTACCCTTACCCTTACCCTTGCTTTTACCCTTAAGCTTACCCTTACCCTTACCCTAAGTAAGGGTAAGGGTAAGGGTAAGGGTAAGGGTAAGGGTAAGGGTAAGGGTAAGGGTAAGGGTAAGGGTAAGGGTAAGGGTAAGGGTAAGGGTAAGGGTAAGCTTAAGGGTAAAAGCAAGGGTAAGGGTAAGGGTAAGGGTAAGGGTAAGGGTAAGGGTAAGGGTAAGGGTAAGGGTAAGGGTAAGGGTAAGGGTAAGGGTAAGGGTAAGGGTAAGGGTAAGGGTAAGGGTAAGGGTAAGCTTAAGGGTAAGGGTAAGGGTAAGGGTAAGGGTAAGCCTAAGGGTAAAAGCAAGGGTAAGGGTAAGGGTAAGGGTAAGGGTAAGGGTAAGGGTAAGGGTAAGCTTAAGGGTAAAAGCATGGGTAAGGTAAGGCTAAGAGTAAGGGTAAGGGTAAGGGTAAGGGTAAGCTTAAGGGTAAACGCAAGGGTAAGGGTAAGGGTAAGGGTAAGGGTAAGGGGTAAGGGTAAGGGTAAGGGTAAGGGTAAGGGTAAGGGTGAGGGTAAGCCTAAGGGTAAAAGCAAGGGTAAGGGTAAGGGTAAGGGTAAGGGTAAGGGTAAGGGTAGGGGTAAGAGTAAGGGTAATGGTAAGCTTAAGGGTAAAAGCAAGGGTAAGGGTAAGGGTAAGGGTAAGGGTAAGGGTAAGGGTAAGGGTAAGCTTAAGGGTAAAAGCAAGGGTAAGGGTAAGGGTAAGGGTAAGGGTAAGGGTAAGGGTAAGGGTAAGGGTAAGGGTAAGGGTGAGGGTAAGGGTAAGGGTAAGGGTAAGGGTAAGGGTAAGGGTAAGGGTAAGGGTAAGCTTAAGGGTAAAAGCAAGGGTAAGGGTAAGGGTAAGGGTAAGGGTAAGGGTAAGGTAATGGTAAGGGTAAAGGTAAGGGTAAGCCTAAGGGTAAAGCAAGGGTAAGGGTAAGGGTAAGGGTAAGGGTAAGGGTAAGGGTAAGGGTAAGGGTAAGGGTAAGGGTAAGGGTAAGGGTAAGGGTAAGGGTAAGGGTAAGCTTAAGGGTAAAAGCAAGGGTAAGGGTAAGGGTAAGGGTAAGGGTAAGGGTAAGGGTAAGGGTAAGGGTAAGCTTAAGGGTAAGGGTAAGGGTAAGGGTAAGGGTAAGCTTAAGGGTAAAAGCAAGGGTAAGGGTAAGGGGTAAGGGTAAGGGTAAGGGTAAGCTTAAGGGTAAAAGCAAGGGTAAGGGTAAGGGTAAGGGTAAGGGTAAGGGTAAGGGTAAGGGTAAGCTTAAGGGTAAGGGTAAGGGTAAGGGTAAGGGTAAGCTTAAGGGTAAAAGCAAGGGTAAGGGTAAGAGTAAGGGTAAGGGTAAGGGTAAGGGTAAGGGTAAAGGTAAGGGTAAGGGTAAGCTTAAGGGTAAAAGCAAGGGTAAGGGTAAGGGTAAGGGTAAGGGTAAGGGTAAGGGTAAGGGTA